>JAFVLL020041543.1:0-39067 GCA_021397915.2 Tor tambroides | reverse complement strand
TTTCTGAGAATCGCCCCTGGCCCCGCCTTCATCCCGTCCAAGTGCTCGGGCCAATCTGTTCCTCAGTCAGGGCCGTGTTCACAGAACAGCATTCAGCTCTAATCCTAATACATAACCACAATTCTATCTTAACATCAGAGCGTTACGTACCTGATTTAAGTGTGATGTCATACATAAGACCATTGACAAGTATAGTTCAATCACTGAGCAAATTTTTGCATACTAGATATGTAACCTAAATACAAGGGGTCCGTCCATAGGGTTATTTTTCTAATTTAATGTACTTAAAAATAAATAAATACAACAAAGTTAAATTCATTATGTTTTCGATTTTACAACATTTATTAATTTTGGTTAATTTCTAAATAATGTTAATTCGGAAAAGATTAATGTCAATTTAGTAAATGTAGAAATTGATATTAACCTAGACATATAAATAAACATAAATCCAATAAAAATAAACGCTGTATTGTTCTTTGTTACTACATTGCAAAGGCAATAACTAGTGTTAACTAATTGAAATTTTTTGTAAAGTGTTTCCAATTTTTAAATTAATTATATTTTCACTCATACTGTTATGCTGATTAGTTAAATTGGGAGGAAAAACCAGACATTTCAGAATTTCTTATTTTATATGCCCCAATTTTGCTGAAATATCAGCATGCAAATTTCCAATGTGCACTGTAAAACTTATTCTTCAAAGTTTACTATACCTTTTACAAGAAACTACTATTTATTTTTCCTATTTCAAAATTTCATGTTTAATTCAGTGTTACTTGGCTTTTTGTTGTAATGAATTGTGCAATTTACTAGCAATTTCTGAGTAAAAACTGTTTCTACATTATTTTTTTATTTTGGTAGTCTCAAGACTTCTGGACCTCACTGTATATGTAATCACTATTACTAGAATATACTGGGTTATAGGATTATTACTTTCTCATGCTAACCTTTATTTAGAAAATTTGTGATTCAATCAACACCCTTGTACACATTTCAGTTAGCCAATGATTCATTTATATGTAAGTTTAAGAAAAACAAGGGGGTTTTGTCTCTTTTTTTAACATATTCTTTGAGAGTAGGTGCACAATCACTTGCTCCCCATAGAAATTGGATAGATAAAATAGATTTGTGTAATCAGCTAATACTAGAGTTGGATAGACAAAGGAAAACTGAAAATTACAATGGCTTTGCTAACACATACAGGCCAAAGTTACCATAACACTCTCTCAGAGCTATAAATGTATAGGAATCCTCATTAGTTTTATTTTTTTTATGAGGGTTGCCATTAGCTCGGACAAATGCTAAATGGCCGTCTGGTGGTATTGTGTCATCAGGGGAATATGGGGTAGAGGTATTGATTGTGTTAAGGAGAGGATATGGCTCTGATGGGGCTGACGGCTCCAGTCTCTGCGGGGTGCTTGTTCCTCCAGCCTGGAGTTGCACAAACTCGGGGACAGAGCTTTAATCTCTACTAATCGTATCTTAATACACACTACATCCCTCTGGCCCTCCTTCTTGCACACACACTCACACACGTGCATGCTAGCAGTAGCTCTGAACTAATGGATTATCCCCTCTACTAAACCCAACCTATCTGTCTGCCTATATCTATCTATTTGATATATTATTCAGAAAATATTATGTTCAGAAATCTATCTATCTATCTGATTGATTGATATCTTATATTCAGAAGTATTCATAATCATATTGCTATTGAGAATATGCGAAAATCTGATTGAATGATAATATATTATTCAGAACTATTCAGATTGTTATTCAGAATATTATTTAGAAATCTATTTAACAATCTAAATATGATCTATCTATCTATCTATCTGTCTATCTGTCTGTCCATTCATCCAGTCAGAATATTCAAAAAAAATCTGATTGATAATTATTCAGAAATCTGTTTATCTATATATGACTATCTATCTATTGATCTATCTATCTATCTGATTGCCTGATATATTATTCAGAAGTATTCATATTGCTATTCAGAATATTCAAAAATCTGATTAAATGATATATTATTCAGAGCTATTCAGATTGTTATTCAGAATATTATTTACAAATCTATCTAACAATCTATCTAAGCATGCTATCCATCTATCTCTCTGTCCATCCATCCATTCAGAATATTCAAAAAATCTGTATATCTTTATATCACTATCTATCTATCTCTCTGTCTGTCTATCTATCTATCTATTCAGAATATTCAAAACTCTTACTAAATGATATATATTTTTCACAAATATTCAGATTGTTATTCATAATATTATTCATAATGTCAATCCATCTATTGATTGTAGCATACGATATTATTGATAGAATATTAGTAAGTAATTAGTAACTATCTATTTCTAAAACAGCATGAATATACACACACACACACACACTTATGTTACCCTCAAATAAATCTTTCCTCAATACAAAATACAGTGAATAAAAATGCAGATGCTGCCTGAGGTAGGTAATATTTTTCCCACCACCACCATCATCATCATCACTTTCTTACATCGATGTTCTCACCATCACACGCACCTCAGCACCAGACAGTGCGTAAGAGAGATGGACCCTAATCTCATTCCACTAATGCTCTCTTTACATTAGAGTACAGACCGAGCTCTGTCTCAGCCATGCTCTTTCTTTCTCTCCTAACCAGGGATTATTCACTGAATGAGAGAGCGAGGGAGAGAGGGGAGGTCGGTACAAAGGAGGGGGCCTGAAAAATGCTGTGTAACCCGACCCGGGCGGCCCATCTGGAGAAGGCCCACATGGACAGAGATTTCCCACAAAGCAATTACTGCAGCCGAAGTTTCGGCAGGAATCTGACACAATGTTCCTTTCTTCTCCAACATACACATATTTGCTTTGGATTTTCTGATGCAGGCAGGTAAACAGCACACAGGTGAACAGCACTAGCAGAGATACTGGTAATAAACCAATGGAGAAACCAAGATATTGACAAAAAGCCAATAGAGAAACCTATGTTTAACGGGATATTGCAATGTATTTTAAAGGGTCCCCAAAAATGAGGGCTGCAACTATTATAGTGGGTCAAATGGGTTCTTCAGTGGCCAATATTAAATATTTGGCTACATTGTCTTCTGTTTAACTGTTCCTAAACAATGCATGAACATAAATTTTCTATATTCTTCCTAATGTGAATAAAACTTCAAACCATGAGGGTCAGATTCAGTACCTCCTCAACAGAAGCATTCACCATCAACCAAAGACCTAAAGAAAGTGATTGACACTAGGAATAATAACATTACATTTCAATGATGGCTAATGTTTTCATATTGTCATTCATTCTGTATGAATAGATTTATGCAAAAGGAGATAAAGAGGACTTAATCCAGCAATCCTCTCCTCACCTACATTAGCAGCCCCTGACCCAGATACAGGGCCGGCCTCTCCCTTTACCAAGCGACAAAATACAAGCTGTTTCACACAAATGCCAAACCACTGAGTTCTCCAAGAGTTGGGTTTCATGGTCATTTTTATTTATTTTGATCATGAGACTTTGATTAGCAACCCAGAATATGCATAATTCAATGCTCTATTTTGGCAAACACAGCCCAAAAAACAGAAATAAGACAAGCCGATCCAACACAATAAAGAGATTCACAATGGCACTAGAATGAAAACCAAACATGGCTAGTATCAGGGAACAGCTTGGATCAATGACCGAAGCATCAGGAGCTTTGAGACTGTGGTGTGCAGTGGGGGAATATTTGAATTTCACCCCAACCCACACTACTCACAGTCACTCACTCGGGGGGGGCGGAGCCTGTGACATCACTGAAACGCAGTTTCGAACCTGTGCTCTCAATTCTTCGGAGATTGATATCCATGCTTCACAGTGGAGATGTTCTCAGGTAGTAGTTGGCAAGTCTAGAACCACCGGATCTGACTACCTCACCAGTGTGAGTTCTACCATTGCCAAATACCCTCGGAGAACCTTCAGGTTTTGTTCTTGAACTCCAGAGCAAATTAGAAAAGGTTGTTCTTTACCACAACAGACATACAGTAATACAAATGCACTTTTATTTCATACTAAAGATACTTTAAATGAAAGGTAAAAAATGAAAAATTAGTAAAGGTCTTCTTGGGCCAGAAAAAATGGCTCTTATGGAAAGGTTAAATGTTCTTCATGGAACCATCAATACCAACTGATACCAAAAACCAAAAAAAAAAACAATTTTATATTAGAGAGCATAAAATAGCCCCTAAAAAGTCAAAAACTCAACTGCACATCTTTTTAATCAGCAGCTATATAGCATTGCACAGAAACACGGCAAACTGTTCGTAAAAATGTTGCATTGATCGATAAAGATGCAGTTGCTTCCAAGAGGAGATGAATATCTGAACGTCCTCCAGTAATGACAGTTTGTGGCGTCTGATGCAGACAAACCATTTTTGTGTCATAATACATCTGTGCAAATCATCTCTCTTCAAAAGCCACCACGACTACTTCTTTTGGGGTTCAGCTGCAGTGATCGAAAAGAAAATGTCTTCTTGAAGATACAAGATTATTGAGCTTTTGGCTTTCCGCAGCAAAGGTCACTTCTTATGTTACACTGGGCAGAAGGACTGAAAATAGAACATGACTGCCTAACAGAGGATCAATCACGCCAACGGCCTGCTGTCTGTCCTTTGTGATCACGTGATTTTTAGCAGCATTTCTGTCTTGTCCCATATTGGCACTACACATAATTGCTCAACGTATATATAAAAAAGCAAAAATGTGCTAGTGCCAAAACAGGCAAAGAAGAGGGACAAGAGAGCATCCAAGAGTTTCGAATCCGTACCAACTTACACCAGAGAAGCAATCATGTGGTTCTTTCTCTGCTCTGTTTATGGCCCTTTGGTAATTCACTGATAGTGTGCTTTCACAGTGAATTCTACCAGTGCCATACACAGAACAGGAGTCTGTCAGCTTCACCCCTTTAAGAAACCTGCAGCCTCCAGCAACACCAATGAAAGAACGACAGAGCAGCGGGAAGGGGAGTGTATGAGGGGAGGTGGGGGGAGATTTGGTTAAGGAGGTTGAGAAGAACCCTTCTTCCTAAAGGGAAAAGAAAGAGAGAGACAGAGAGTGAGAAAGGAACGCAAAAGTGCATCATAGAGGTTTCAGAGAGACAGCAAGCCAAGAATGCAATACAGAATAACCCAGTGTAATGATAAAAAAAAAAAAAAAAAAAAAAAGTTAAACCAGTGGAGGGAAAGACTAGTTAGGACATATATACGCATTTTGGCTGATGCTTTTTGTCTAAAGAAAATTGCACTGCATTTCAGTTCACACATATACTGGGAATCGAACCCATGACCTTGGCAACCTTGGCTTTTCCATCACCAAGCTCTACTGTTTGAGGTGCCCTCACTTCTAATTTATTTCAGTCATGGAGAATGAAGACAAAAATTTAATTTTCAAAGGTATTTCAAAGCCTTCAATAGTTTTCCGAGCTATTTCTTTTGTTGGATTATCATTGAGATTATAAAAGACACACTGGTGATTCTCCACATTGATAGAACATTTCAATCAAATGAATCACAAAATGCTGACAAAATCCTCTATAATATACTCAAACAGACATTTTAATTAGCTGTTGAGGAGATTAAACCAAGTTGTATACATAATCATAATACTTTATAGGACTTGCAGCTCCTTAAGAACGAAGAGTCTCTTCCTCAGATGAAATTGTCTTTAGATAATCTTCAGAGATTATCAAACAAAGTTCTGGATTTACAACAAAAGGATGATCCCTTTACTGTGAAATGCATGTTCAAGTATGATGGGAGTGACGTCACAAAAACAATTCCAAACAGAACTGACAATTCCTGAGCAATTAAACCCTGCAGATCTATCAACATGCTCCTTCAGTATTTGACATCATCCTGAACATCACTGACTAAAGTGACACGAGAGACACCATGTTGCTGGGCTCACTAGCCTTGAGCAAAAAACCCAACACTACATTATCAAACACACAGCACCCAAGAGAGCTTGCTGCCTTCGAGACCCCATATCTTCTGGTTACACGCCATCTGCTATAGAAGAAGCCACCAGACCTAGAGCACCCTCCTCCCCTATAGGCGAAGCCTGCAGCCCCACCCAGGAGGACCCAGAAACAGCCATTAGCTCCTGCTCCCTCTGCTCCTGCAGGAGATGGAGGCCAGATTGATTCCAGATCAAAAATGATGTTCTAAGTGATTTTTCAGACGCCCAAATGGCTCCCGGAGCAGGACTCCTCTTGCAATTTCCTGGAATAATCAATACCTCTAAAAAGCCAAGTTGAGAAGCCAGCATAGTCAAATTGGTCTGGCTGGTTCTGTTTCACCCCCACCCCTGCGTAATGAAAGAAAAAATTCTCATATGATAACATCATGACGACTTAATGGTCTATTTTTGCTGGCTGTCTTGGCACAAGGCATCATAAAAACGAAAGTGCTCAAAACAAAATGTTATCACCCTCGCAAAAGTTCTACTTTAACAATACAAATTATCCATGTTTATTTCCATTCTGTAACTAAAAGAAAATGGACAAGGTATATAGAAATAGGATAAATTAATTAATAATCCATATTTATACTGTAACAATGCAGATTATTATTATTATCTAATACAGACACAAAAAGTATTATGTGATTTTTTTTTTTTTTCCCTAATTCAGGTCAATCCACAATAAATAAAAGACTAATTCATTTGAGCCTGATAAAATTATAACCATTTTTTTCCGCTTAAGGTAACCTAATGCAGTGTTTTTGAACGCTACATGGCATTATGCCTGCACTGCGTCATATTCATGCCCTGTTGTTTTTGCGTTGAACAGATCCAAAGTTATCAAAGTTTTTTTTGGAAGATTTAAGTCTTATCATTTTTATCATCATTAATAAGTTGCGTGTGGGTGCGTTGATCACCTCTTGTTAACCTCGGTCTCAAAGCTCCCGGTTAATCGCATTTGTCTAATTAGCGAGCATCTCCTCGAACTTTAGTTATTTTAGGAAAGATTTGGCCAGACCAGTTGAGTCTCCCCCAAAAGGACAACGCCCGGGGCCACTTGTGCTCTCAAGGTGATTGTAGACAAAACAATCGTTGTAGATATATCGTGGATTGTTAACCTGAAAATATAAAACTATTATCTTTAGTAGAAAATATAAATGCATTTCTTTTAATTAAAAAAATTAATGTATATTTCGAATATAATTATTTTTCATGTCTAGCTGTTTAATTCATGCATTTCTATTTTTTTGTGGTGAGGCGTCACAAACTGAAAATAGACCATCACAAATGCACTTGTAAGTTACAATGCAAATAAAATAATAATATATTTTATAATAAATTGTGAAATGTAATTAGGTAAATTGATCGTGGGCTTAATGTTCGGCATCGTACCAGAATCATTGTCATCGTCATTGTTTTCGTTTTTTTTTTTTTTTTTTTTTTACTCACAATATCGTTGCGTAATAAATGTAAGTTATTAATATAAATAACCCAAGCTTCTTGTGGTTGATTGTGAGTTACCTCGACTATTTTCCACATGCAGCTGCCACTATAACGACATGTAGGCTACTTACTAAACAAATCTCTTTAAGCTTATGCAAACGACGCAGGGCAAACTGAAAAATCAAAAAGAAAAAATAAGAGAATTACATTTCGCTTGATTTTGGCGGGACCCTGGAAAAGGTGTAGATGGGTTGGTACTTCCAACGTTGGTAAATACTTTTGGGAAGCTGACATGCCCTGCGGTCTGACATGCTATCCTACTCCATTTTAACCATTTTAAACTCAAATAATTACTCATTCTTTCACAGCTATATTAATGCAGTGTTTTTTATTAGCTTATTTTGGATTATTTGTCTTTTTAAAACCTGCACAAAAATTTAAAAAAACTACAAATAAACGAATTAGTGAAGACAAAAAGGTGTTTAAAACAGGAAAAGCGACCAGTTAAAGGACCTAAAACATACACGTTCCCTCAAATATCTAAATAGCCTACATTTCAACATGAAATAATGATGTTGATAAAACGTTGCGTCAACCAAATATCCAGCCCTATTTTTCCAGAGGGATGCTGTGAATGCACTTCCACACACGCTCCTTATTTTTGCATTGAGACTACAATTAGCCTACCTAGTGAATAACTAAAAAAAAAAACATTCAGTTCAATGTATAATAGTATGTTTTAAAAAATAAATACAAATACAAATAATTTTAACAATTTGTTTTCTATTAGTGCATAAAACCCGTAAAAATAAGTGTATTCAAAGGTAAACAGGCAGGGTAGCATTTCATAAAGAGGACAGTAATTATATACACAGTCTATTATGAGTCTAAAATGTCCATGAGATTTCAAAGAATTATTCAGGAGCTTACCTGATGCGTAGCTACGTCTCAAAATCCTAATGCCTTTTTCAGACTCGGCTTCTCGGTTAGTTTATTTTTTTCTGTACACTCACAAAGCTTTAAATACAACTAAAATCTAAAACCCCGGTCTTTTCGACCTGATTTGCACAGATTCGACGAAAGTCTGAGCGACTGCTATCAAAAACGATTTGACTTTTTCTCCAAACATGGCACGCCGAGCTTGCGCTGATTTAAACTCATTCGCTTCCATGAGTGAACACGAACTTATCAAGCTCTCTCGCCGCATAATCGAGCATTTTTCAATGAGACAAAGAAGTCAAATCGGCGTCACTGACTTCCTGAGTATCAAATAACAAATGCAGCCCAGTTTCCCCACCTCTTACATATTCTCCCTCTCTCTCTTTTCCACCTGGAGAGTCGCTGTACCTGCGCAGCTCCAGGTGCTCAAACGACTCCCAGAATTTCGGCTTTTCTTTTCGTAACATGCAGTCCAAATTAACGCGTTGAAATGCACAGAAGGCATCCCGCTTGTTTAGTCTGCAACCGTGAGGATTTGCCAATGGAAAGATAATTAGTTAAGCATCTTACCCCAGTGCAGAAGGAATAATCCAACCCTCCTCTTGTCTCCTGCATTTTGCGATGTCACTAACTCAGGTGCTTTTTTTCAGTCCTTTTAAGGTGGAGCTGACGGGAGGCGAGGCTCTCTGACTGAGCTCTGCTGCAGTTCGACCATACAGCTGTCACTGGTTTACTTCATCTTCGGATTAAAAGATTTTCAAACTCGAATTATTCTGGAGACGGGTTTTAATTTTACCATACAAAAATGATGAAGCGAGCAGCTTTTTAATTGCAACGACAGCATGTTATTTTTTCTTAGTCTCGGGCAGTGTGGGAATTATTTCAAGATTTTCAAGGCGCTCGGCTTTTTAAAATAATTCTTGTCAGTAGAATTTCGTCTTGCGCAACCAAAATTATGTTTGGCGCCCTTAGCACAGTTAGCTAACCGTTAACTATCATAAAACCGTTTTAAACAATACTAACGATTTCTGATAACTCTACAACGAGATAAATAATATCACTTATATTTTTATATTAGCTACGTATGCCTATTTTGTCAGCTATAGCTGTTGCTATGGTTACTTCTTCACGCGAATGTTTATTTAACGAATTCTCATTAAATTTCTAACTTTTGTCGTTACTGAAACGTTGTTGAAACGTAGGCTATATATATAGGGCTACTATTTTTTTTAAAGGATTTTACACCCTTTCCTTAGGGGTATGTCTTGGAATCGTGATATAATCGCATCCAATAGCCTACTTTTAAAATTTCGTGTTCCATCATACAACGCCGTTTCTCTGATTTACACTGTGCGTTTTAATTGAACTGCGTAGCATAGGCTACATTTTACTCTGACACGGTACGTTTTGACCTTTATTTATCAGTGCAGTAATAGGCCTAAAAATGTAATTTGAAAGCCTCAATAAATTGCAAACAGAATATCTGAAAATACATTCTGAAAATAGTGCTTTAGAATACGATCTCCTTAATATCGCAATGTTTGGTCTAATTTGTCCTTCTGTTTAGCAAGTGAGTCCATACACTCCTACAAACAAACACATCTTTGGACCAAATGTGACGTGTTGTGTCTGTAGAGGGCCAAGACAGGTGTTTACCTGTATTACTGGCAGACAAAGAGGCTCTGTCTGCATTGACAGAGAGAGAGAGAGAGAGTGAGAGAGCAAAAGGGGGAATGAAAGAACTCAGCTGAAGAAAAAAAAACATCTTGAATCAGACTAAACTGGTTTGCTGGTCTAAATTCTGAGCTGGTCTAATAAAAAAGGATTGTTGACTGGTTTTAACGAGGTTTTGTGCACCTGTCATTTGATCCGTATGGAAGCTAAACTAGCTTAGGACCAGCTAGGCCAGGCAAGGAGGCAGACTAGAGCATAAAACCAGTTTAGCCTTTTTTCCCAAAACCAATATTTCTATGATCATTAAAAAAAAGAAAGAAATGAGAAAGAAAGCAGCCTATATTCAGCAAAGCCTATCAATATGTGATAATGCATTGCCCTGGTTTAGGATTTTCTCCCTGTGTGTGTCCCGCAGGTCTTGGGTTTTGGGATCAGATGACATTATCCAGATGGCCAGTAATGAACAAGCGTTCAAATGCACCATTTCATCTGCTCTGTCTGCCTGCAGGCCCTACCAGCTACGAGCATCCTTTTACATAACGGTCCTCCTCAGTTAGCAGCCAGAGCCCATCTTTGTGCTCAGCATGTTGCTTGAATAGTTGAAAAAAGATCATAAATAGAACCATATGCTGTCATATATTTAAAGTCTAAACCTAACTTTTTTAAAATTCTGTCAATATTGAATCTATTATTATTAATAATAGGTTAAGGCCTACCAGCCTATGCTCCAATGTCAACTACTCATAGATTTAGCAGTCTAAAAATAAAATGATCTCAAGTTAAACTGGTATAAATGGTTACCCCATGCAGGCGTCATCGCAGACAGCATCCCTCCTTCCTGGAAAGCATCAGGACCTCTTTAGAGCAGCCGCAGTGCAGTCAGTGCATCACACTCCAAGTGCTTCTACAGAGTCTGGAAGTGATGCTGTCCTCCATTGGGTCACTCTTCATATATATACCGCTCAACGTTACCCACAAGCCCCGAGTCCACTTACCTGCTGTTGATAGTTGAAGCCTACACTGACACCTCAGTGGAAAAAAACGGCTCTATATTTTTAAATTATGCCAGTGGTGTTAGTCTGGCGGCTCTGGTTACATCTATTCAAACCGAATAGCCAGAGTGAAATCTATCCCAAGGGCTCTTTGTTGACCGGTCAGCCCTGGCTGAGTCGTCCCCTCACCTGTCCACTCTTCATTCACCTGATTAACTCCTGGAAAAGTCGAAACACGAGCCGCGGATCACCTGTATGAGGGAAGCTGAGTGAAGCTCTTGAATTTTTAAAATAGTCATTTCGTTGCAGCTACCTGTCGGTCCATATGACGTTTAGAGCCCTCCCCACCTGCCAGGACGGGTATCAGGTGTAACCGGGCCACTCTTCTGGCACGACTGACGCCCCTCATCGAATGATACATGATACGGGCCCGCGGAACAAAGACCGTGGTGGAATAGTTTACAGATGACCAGCGGAACATTTGATGTATTGACAAACGCCCATGAACCTCATCTGCTATATTATATATTAAATATTATACACTTTTAAGTATGATAAACTTATGACTATCAGCATATGCTCAGACAATGTGTCACCAACAGTTTTTAAGTCACTGTTTGTGGTTGAAGTTTTATGATATTTTATGAAATCCGGAATTGGGATAAGAGACTGTAACTGGAATTATGGACTCTATATGTTTTAGTTGGAAAGCTAATTATTTGCTAATTATAAGTACTATAAACTAAGATATTTTTAGTTTACATAGAGAGATATGATATTTAGTTATATATTATTCAGTTACAGTAAATATACTGCCTGTAATGCACTACACGTATTAAATCTTCAATAATTCTTAAATAATCACAAATAAGTAATCTTGATGAGAAAGAAATTCATTAATTCAATATGACCATTCATTATAAATATTTTAATAATGTCATTGTTTTGAGCACATTCACATTTAAAATACAAAAAGAACAACTAAAGACAATATTAACAATTTCTTGGAGCCAAAAGATTGTTTCAAGAAGTCACTTATTTGTAAATAAATAAATGCATGCATTACAGTTTTATTTCCGAAGAATATTTCACAGCATCACTTACACTTAAAAGCTTTAAAACAAGCTGCAAAGACACAGGAAGAAGAATGTTCATTGCAGACTGTCAAAAAGCTCATTTTTATTATACTAGAGGGAATGATGGGTTGAAAATATATTGAGACGCTGTTAATAGACTGCATGGGGATGTAATCTAATTAATATTGATCTAGCATTGTTTGTTTCAGCTCTAAATGGCAAGAAACATTTCAGAAGATAACTTGGTATAAAAAAGTTTATGCAATTCGATAGTAATTGGATTAATAAAAGAATGCAGTTATTTAGCATACAGTATTACAAAATAGTATAATATTCAACTAATACTAATAAAAAGATGTCGTTCTGCATGTCATCACCTTTCCATCGGCAACATTTGACTAAGTTGGCATTATCAGTAGCCATGGAGACGGTGAGTCAGAGCATCTGCCATTTGTGTCTTTGTCTGAGGCGTTTTTAATCAGACGGTCATCCATTAATAACGGAGTTGGGTTGGTTTAGTAACCGAGTCCCCGACATGAGAGACGCTCAGCGCGGTCAACATCCACTGTCTCACATGTCAGCATCAGGATGCCATTTCATACAAGACGCACTCTGACATGAAAAGAAAATAAGAGGCTGTTTAGCTTGTGATGTGGGTTGTTTCTTATACTTATTTTGTTATATTTTATCGTTCAATAACGCGGTCATATCAGCCATCGTGTCATATGATGCTTCTTAGGCCATATGATGATTCTTAGGAGTATCTGGTAACTCATTAACTGATGAGAGTTCAAAAGTACAGAGGGTGATTATTATTGTGATGGATACCAACTGCCGAATCACAACAAAGCTGATAAATTTATCCTTCGTTCTGCAGCACTTTCAACCCCATTTTAGTATATCGTTCCGTAATTGCGTTTTCTGCGTATGCCATCTATCATTTTTTGCGATAACGAATCCCAACACATTACCTCTAAGCTCTGTAGTCCAAAATTGTTTTAAGTGAAAATAATGGAGACATTAACGAATATGAAAGAGTATCAAGCTTCTCCTGCGAGTTCGGCGAGCCGCTGGGACTGGTCACGTGACGCCAAACTCTGTTTCCAGCCAATCACGGCGGCCGTCTGAGGCTGGGCATTACGTCATGTAGGCCTGTAGCCCTCTTGACCATCGCACTGCAGATAAAGGCCTCTAAATATTTCATTGAGGAGCTCATGTTTCTCCAGTGCTGGAGGTCAGGGCTTTGGAAAGAAGCGGTATACGCACTGTTCCGTTTGTGTCGGAGATCAGTGTCTCCTTGACTGTTTGGTTCTGACTCAGTGGAAATGTTAATGGAGGAAAGACTGGTGGAAGAGTTATAATGGGGTAAAACAGGTGTGTTAAAACCACAGAGAAATAGAAAAGGAAATGAAAAGGAGAGGGAAATGTGGGAGGGTGAAGTAGAGCTAGAGTTTGTATTCATTTTTCATTCCATCTCTTTCTAAAGCATGAAAGAACAAGAGAGGACAGATTGCTGCGTGACAGAGACATTTTGGTTGAAAAGATTAATTTGCTTTATGTTACTAAATTGTTTCCTCCCTTGTAAAACGAGTGACATCGACCCCTGCAGGCCACTAATGGTACTACAGTTGGATTACGATTCTACTTTGTGTAGCTTGAGGGACACCTGGTGGTCAATGTTGAATTCTGCACATAAAATTGGAAACGTTAATATAATATAATATAATTGTTAATAAATTATACGCTCTATACATTGACATGGCCTGAATTATTTCTGCTTTGTCTTTATTTTGTAATCCAAAAAAGTCTATTTTTGGGATCATATGAATAGGATTTTTGGTGGACTTGCAACAATTCTAAAATATTTACTTTGACTTTAATGTAAAATGTTTTCCTCTTGGCCACTTTGGTAACATGACTGTCATCTAGTGGTGGTACAGAGTAACAACAACATGCAAATAAATGATAAGGCTGTGGGAATGTTTATATTGAGCAAGTAGCCCTTGAGGCTTTACAATTTACCCACTTGATGAATTTGAATTGTGGCTGGCATTCAGAATATATTTGAATATTTATAATATACATTAAAATATATGGGAAAATCATTTGGGTCATTCCTGCAGTGTCATTTGAGCTTTGTGTTTTTTAAAAATGTGTTGTAATTTAAGTATTTTTATAAAAGAATATAGCAGAACATAGAGGAAATATGCTCTAGTCAAACCCATGGCTTTATTCAAATTGGTTATGATAGTTTGTTATGATATTTTATTTTTGAAAGGTTATATGATCATGCCTATTTTTGTATTGGATGAAACATCAAATGAAATAGACCAACTAATAACACAGAAACAATATAATTCATAAAACTGATTTATAATGCTTAACTGATGTTTGTGCTGTTGTTTTCACACCAAAAATGATGTCACTTCCTGGAAGATGGCATCATGGGGAACTGTCTTTAATCATTAAAGACACATTTTAGGGTTTCTACCAGAGTAGAAAATTAAATTGAAGACATATTCACACTTGTAACTAGTTAAAAAAAAATTTTTTTTACATTTCATTATTTCTAAATAAAACGTTTTAAAAATAATTAATTTGATTGCGTTTTATTATTTCTTAACAAATAAATTGAACAAGGACATGAACATAAGGCAACATACACTTTTAATTTAATATTCACCCCATGCTCATTTAATTGTGATATTGTGATAAAACTTACTTATTTAACTGTAAATTTAACATTTTACTCAATGTATTATGATATAGGCCTATATGATGGGGCACTAAAATGTTTTGAATACAAATATAGAAACCTAACAAGAACATGGACATGACAAATAAGGAAACCTTCACTTAAAATTCAACCCACAGTCATTTAATTGATACGGTCATAAAATTATAATTTCCAATTTTTTATTAGGTGTTTAACATTTTCCCCACTCTATATACTGTATTAAGATATAGAGGCCTGGTTTCACAGACAGGGCTTAGACTAAGCCAGGATTAGGCCATAGCTCAATTAGGACATTTAAGTCATTTTTATAAACATGCTTAGGAAAAAAGATTACTGGTGTGCATCTTGAGACAAAACAAAGGCTCTGATATATTTTAAGATCAGTCAGTGCAAGTTTCTTTCAGTTGAAACAGCTAAGACTTACATTTTAGTCTAGGACTAGGCTTAAGCCTTGTCTGTGAAACCGGGGGAGAGTGAACTCAGCTAAAATGGGCCACATTTTGTTAAACTTGTAATTTAGATACCCAGATGTTTTTTCCTGTCTTTTCTAAAATGCCTTTTACTTTAAACGTATAGGTTCACCCATAAATGAAAATTCTGTCATTTATGTGTTTTCATGTTGTTCCAAACCTGTGAGTTTCTTTCTTCTGTTGTACATAAAATATTTTGGCAACTACCGGCAACTGTTTAGTTACCAACATTATTCAGAATTCCCTCTTTTGTGTTCAAGAGAAGAAAGAAACTCATAAAGGTTTGGAACAACTTGAGGGTGAGTAAATGATGACAGAATTTGCATTTTTTGGTGAACTATCGTCTTAATGTCCAGTGGTAATATTTTCTTTGAATTCAGTCCTTATAATGTGTTATTCGGAAAGTACTATTGATTTCTGACTTATTTTGAGATCATGCACTCCAGAATTTTTTTTATTTGTTTTTTTTCAGGTCCAGCTGGTCTGGTAAAGTGGTTCATCTCTGAATTCATCCAAAAGAAAAAAAGAAAAAAAAAAATCCTGTATCTTAATTAGAAATTACAGAAACATATTTATTTAGGCACTAAAATGTTCTGAATAAAAGACTGACCAATTTTTCAGAGAAAACAAAGATGCAAAGCAGTTTGTACACATATTTAATATTTTATTAAAAAAAGAAGTTATTACAGTTTACTGTACACAGCTATTTAAGAGATTATAATCCTATAGATAAAGAGCATTTGTCCTTTGTGACAGGCATGCCCACTTCACAATGCAAAAGAAAAAAAAATGGCAAAAATAAAGAGTAAGATTAATGGATAAGGAAATAAAAGGGGCAAATTACCATAATACCTGGGATAAGAGAGAGAGAAAAAAAAAAAGTGTATTCGTCTTTTTTTAAATCAGCGTATCACACACTAGGTACTAGATACAGATACTATTAAAAAAAATTCATGCTGTGTGCCCACATAAGCCCCATGTCTGAGCACCCTCTTGAAGCACAGGTATAAGGGACTAAAGGAGTGGACACCCAGGACTGAACTAGACTGGACTCTAAACCAGACGCATGCAAAGTGCACTGGAGAGTTCATCAACAAATTCAAGAGACGCGATGCCATTGGCTGAGAGGGCCAGCAGGGGGAGCCTCTGAGGCCACGGCAGCAGCCGGAAGACAGATCTCTTCTTCCTCTCTCTCTCTTTCTCTCTCTCAGGCAAACAAACAGCTGGAGACCACAACATTAATAACTGCTGTCCCCTGGATGTGTCTGTGTGCGCGTGTGTAAGCACTGGGCTGGGGCTTATGGGTGCAAAACACAAAGGACACATTATAATTATTTATTTCACCCCACCCGCCAAACTTAAAAAAAAACTCCCTTCACCGTTTTAGCACGTTACCTGCTCCAGATGGGCATCTCTGTTATTGACATGGGGAAAAACCAAAATAGGAATCCAAAAATTAGTAAATAAATTCTCACAAAAAAAGTATAATTTCTAATTATAATGGAAGCACACTTATACATGTTTATTTGAGATTCTCAAACTCTTTAGTCATTTTACTCTTTGACATGAGTTAAAAACAAAAGGAAAAATATATAGTTCAAAATAATGTCCATATTTTGTCTCTCATATTAAGGTCCAGGGATCAAAAATGAAACAAATGAAATAGAGAAGCTGAGTTTGTCTTGTTTGTCAGGCTGTGTTGCTAGGCATGGCGAAATGTTTACCATGACAAACAAACCACAGCCGAGAAGCGTTTTCTTCCATAAGTGTCTGAAAGATGTGAAACAAAGCCACCTCTAAAAGTATGCAGTCTCTCTCCTTGTATGATAGCTTCTTCTTAATACAATACTGCATATAGGTGGTGTTTTTTCTTGAAAATATGAACAGACTTAGACTCAAAAGTGTTCAACTGAGACTCTTTTCTTTTTCCACTGCACAGTTTTGCCAATTTTTGACTCGGGCTATAAAAACATCAAATGTTTAGCCCATAAAACATAAAATTAATTAGAAAAGATAAAGGAGTAAATGTAAAAAAGCCATTGAATGGGGGAAATATATATATATATATATATATATATATTTATATGCCGAACTGAAACACCTCCCCTTAAGCCATTCCGTCGGGGTCGATGTCCGTTTTTCTCTTACACTTCAACCCCGTTTCATTTACATTTTTGACGATGAATGGATCTGCAAGTCCATTTAGAATGCGAGAGAATACTGCAAAAAACACACACGCACACAAACTAAATCTGGTTCTTCATGGTACCAACATGCCACTGATGATATCTGCAGATGTTGAAATTCAAAAGCTCTTTATACAGAAGATATCTGCCCGTTTCCACACCTTAACGGCGAAAACCCACTAAATGGTCCTCCTAAAACCACAAGGCAGATCTTACCAAATGGGATCCTTCGGATAATATCTGTATTCAGACAAGTAGGTTACAAAACCTAAATCCATATGAACATCTAATTTTGATTTCACCACCCAGTAAAACTAACTAGATCTACATGAGGTCAAACAACAGCTATCATAGTTATGCACAAGCAATAGGAAAAAATGATGAACTCTACAAATGTTAGTAAAAATCTTTTTTTTGTCTCTTTTCTCTTTAAGGTTTCTTCTAGGCTAGACCAACAAAGTCCTACACGACCACTTCCAAATGTACAAAAAAAGATGCTCGTAAATAGGGAGAGGGTGCGAGACAGAAAGAGGAAAAAGACAAACACTCTGTGCATACATTGTTGGTACAAAATAAAAGATTTGTGCTCCGTAAAGCAGGACAGTCACTTCCTGGTCGTATTGTGAAGGTCACTGTGGAAGCGTAGAGCCACGTTTGGTGGTGCGGGGCTTCCGCAACGAGGGAACAAAAGCCAGAAACATCAAGCTAGTGGAAAAGTTGGAGTCAAAAGGCTTCTCAAATCTACATCCTCATTAAAAAGACGCTCGAGGATCTTAAAGGGAGTCGTATCGATATTTTCCACTGGCGCTGTATCGTGGGCTTGATTGGTGAGTGGCGTTCAGTAAAATCCTGATGATTGCTTTAACGTACAGCGTGGAAACTTTCCCCTCAAGGTAAGACCCAAATAAAAGAAGAGGAATTCCTCTCATGAGCGTTTTTATCTTAAAACAGCTGTTTAAAGAGAAAACAAACAAAAAAAAAAAATGGGACAACCAGGGAAGCGACGACTTGCGCTGGGATGACCAAACGGGATCGATCAAGGTGGAGGGAAGAAATGAGGCAAAATGTGTCTGATCCTGAGGACCATCCTGGCAAAAGGTCTAAGCCAAGGGGATTCATGTATCAGAGCATCACAGACACAAGTACTCTCAGTACGTTAGTAACATCACAAGGGGACAAAAAAAATGGGCACCCCCGTTTAAATACGGCCTCTGTCCGGTGAGTCTGCGTCGGAAAAGGTGGATTAGGGAGGCGATGACATGCATTCCAGCTACGCAGCTACCAACGTGGAATCAAGGGGGAAACTACAAGCCTTTCTTTTGTTGGGGTGATGGAGAGAGCGAGTGAGAGAGTGAAAGAGAGAAAAAAAAGGGGGGGGAAAAACAACCACCAAGAAGTAGAGATAGAACACCTAGAGAGGGTGCCGTATTCATCATCAACGCTAGATATCCATAAAAATCCTGGTTTAGTAATAATAACGATTAAAAAAAAAAAAATCACCTTGTTTAAATATGAATCTTTTATAGTCTGCTTCGCATGGTTAGGAAATAATATAGTCTCTGTGGTAAAGGGGAGAAACTGTCACCCTTAACTACAACTCCATGTCCTGAGCTTCGTCCTCTGAAAAGTCAGACATGGAGCTTTCTGAAGAGGAGTCGCCCGCTCCTTCCTCCTGCTCCTTCAGAGCCTCCTCTGTTGCATATTTCTGGATGTATTCTGAATAGAAATAGGGATAGAAAGAGATGGATAGGAAAGATATGTTAGACATACAAAGCTAATATTTCACTACAAAAAAAAAATGTATATAGGCGACTAACTTGATTCATTATGTTTAACTGTACGCTAAAACAGTAAAATCTTAAAATAAATTCTAAAATATTGATGTTCATCACACTTTTGTATCACTAAATTAACAAATATATACCTACATTTACACTACCCCTCAAAACTTCTAGAGTATTTTAAAACTTTTTATGATATAAAAAAAAATAAATAAATAAATTCACACAGGACATCAACTAGCATTTTTAAGACTTAAAACTTTGTGGTCAGTAAGATTTTATTTTATTTTATTTTTTAAGAAATGCTCACCAAGACTGCATTTATTTGATAAATTTATTTGATTAAAAAAATTTGTAAAAAAATAAAACGGTTATTTTAAAATGTACATTTATAAAATACTGTTAAATTATAAAATATCTTATTTTTTAAATAAATTTTAAAATGTATTTTATTACTGTGATGACATGATTTTTTTTAGCAGCAATTACTATAGCCACATGATCCTTCAAAAATCATTCTAATTTGCTGATTTGGTGCTCAAGAAACAAGCATTATTATTATCAATGTTGAAAGCCGTTGTGCTGCTCGATACAGAACAGTATTCATTTGAAATAGAAATCTCCTTTAACTTTATAAACATCTGTAAAGTTTAACATTTAATGCATTCTTGATGAATAAAAAAGTACAGATTCCTCAAAAAAAAAACTGACTAATCTTTTTAACAGTAGAGTATTTTTTACCAAAACTTTTTATAATATAAAAATGTCACACAGGACATCCATTAACATTTTTAAGTGGGAGTGCAAACAAAATGTTGAATCAGTCAGAATGAGTCATAAGAGAAGAAAAGATCATGAAACTAACATTCATGCTTTTGGAAACAGTTGCCTAATAAAAAGCACTGAAATGACACCATATCCAGCATGTTGCTAAGAAATACTATGAAATACATACCGGTAAACACTGTTATTTGGCTGTTTTAAATACAAAAGAAACGGGTAGAAATAGATTTTAAAATTCATGACTGATGGAACTTTAGTTTATACTTTTCATTGGAATGGAAGGTCAGGCCGGGGTCAAGCAGAACACGTTTCAGCAAATAATGTAGATCATTTACGTGTATAGAACATTTGCCAAAAAAAAAAAAAATTTAAAAATAGTAAGTGCAGTATGCTGCTAGTATACTATTTCAAACATACCCCAAACACACATACATTTTTCAGAGCAGAAGACATGGTAAAATGGTGATGTGAAACATGGTGAAAAATATAAACCCAGAGGCCAGATGGAGGTTAAATGACTGCAACTCTTCAAATCACCTTTGATTTTCTGTTTGTAGTCCTCTGGCCGGTGTAGGTACATGGCTGCGGCGTCCCCGTTCAGAGGGTCGATGGGGTTCGGGTAGGCCAGCAACTGTGGCAAAAAAGACTCGAAGATATTGGTGAGATCTGTGAGGAGACAGAAAGTGAGGAAGTAGAGCCTTTAATACAGGAGCAGAGCAAAAGTCTTATGAGCCCTACATGCAGCACAAAATGGAGGATTTGTGTTGAGTGACATGATTATGGCCTAATCTCCCTTTCGGTGTGGGGGCTGTGGACATAGATCTCACTCGTTCTCTCTCCGTCTTTCTCTTTTTCTCTCATAGCCAGTACTGTATGTTCTAGCTGTCACTCTATTATACAAACACAACCTGGTCAGTGGCACAAAGCAGCTACATCTAAACCAAATACGAGAATGTACAGTCAGCCGGTCATTATCACAAAATAAATCCCTGATGATCAGGAGGCACGTATTACAAGGAAATAAAATAAAATTGATGTGGGGAGAAAAAGACCACAGAGCTTTCAAAATAATATCATCAAATCTATCGCACTACTGAATGAAAGATCAAGTCACCATGTAGGAAAACTGTAATTATTGTATTATTATGAAGATAAAAACAGAAAGACATCTGCAAAAAGACAGACAGAGGTGTTGTGAATGGTAACTGGCGGGATGTGGCCGCTTAAGTGTGGTTGTTTAGGGGAGCTGATGTTGTTTTCTGACCTTGCAGGTATTAGCTCATTCAGAGAGGGTAAGAGGATTACAGTGCACTGTGATCCTGTCTAAGGGGCCAGAGACTTTATTCTACTCCTCAGGAAGCATCAATGCAAGCTATGAGCGTTTATTCTTAATATTCATGAAAGCAGACACATGCACAGTGACTATGCTCACATATATACGTACCATAAAGAGCGGTCCATGTCTGGTTGATCACATCTAAACACACGGTCCCTGACCTGGACAAAGAATAACAGTCTTGGCATTAGAGGGTAAGCAATATGACCCAATAATTATTATGCTTTGTTCTACTCCTATGACACAACATCACATCATTTTACTTCCACTTTTCCCATTCTAGAATAGTGTTAGCAGTTACATTTTCTGAACAGTATTTTTCTTTGCTTTGTCGTATGGCTCTTTGTATCAAGAGATATTAAAATAACAGATCACACAAAAAAGAAGAAAAAAAAAAACTTTTAGCTGAAAACCAGTGCTGTTACTGTTAACTAAAACAATAAAAATGTGCATTTTTCGGTAATAATAAAAAAAAGCTGGAATAAAATATAAATATTAGATGAAAACCATACATGAAAATGTTAGCTCGGCTATAAAGGTGTAAATTTAAGCACTAAAATTACTAGAATGAAAATAAAACCAATTAAATATATATATAAATAAAAAGCACGTAATAAAATTACTGAAACATCAACTAAAATAAAATAAAAAAACAACAAAATATAAAAATAATGCTATTTAAAAACAATAAAAAAATAGACTGCCATAGTTGATGTCAAATGTTTCATGATGTGTACTTAAAATATGTGATCTGAAAACTGGAAAGGTGGATTAAAAAAAAAAAAATCACAAAACTAATGTATGACTTTGAAATACTGTGCATAATTGTTTCGACATTTTGGTCAATTTTGAGTTTGAAAATCTCTGGTAACTGTATGTTTTAAACATATGGGAAAGAGCAGTATGAACATTCTTCTAAAATCTTCTTTTATGTTCCAGAGAAGTACATTTTGAGTGTTAGTAAATTAAAATTAAAATTTAGACAAAAGAGACTTACGCTTCATCGATGTTCGGATGAAAAATCTTATTCATAAATCCTGTAGAGAGATTGAAGAAGAAAGATGGAGTGAGATATTTTTTTTTCCTCTTTGCATTGCATTAATGACAATTCAGGAGCAATGGAATGTGCTTAATTGTTATGAAACTTGTCAAATGTCAAACATCTTAACGGTCTTACAATGGTCTTAGACACAATTGACAGCATCTGATTGCACAACAGGCTATTCCTAACCTTTCTCCAACCACACCATCTTTACAGACCATTAAATATGACATCACAGGAAAATCATGTGCTTGTTTCACCTTTCACACCTCAAGTATGACTGTTTGAATGTACTCTACCCATCATTTCACAACCACACCAACGTGTATGACTATTAAAGGGCACTCAGCTGGCTCTTTGGATACATGTATAGTAATACTTTACCTATAGAGGGAGATTTGAAGGGGTATTTGTCTGGAAGATCTACTCGCACCTTCCATACGCCCCCTTCATATGGTGCTGACAGGAAAATCAAAAAGAGACATGACTATTCAAGAAACAATTCACATCTGCTCTAGCATGTAACAGAAACAAGCGATAATCGTATAATGCAAACTATAAATGACTAAGCGTAGAGGTCTTTGTATTCAGAAGTGACAGTGTGTGGGAGTAACTGTAATACTTAATTAGATGATTATGAATTATATGTGGAATGACACACGTGTGGGTGTGTACACATGTGGACGGGAAGCTGTGCTGTTGGCCTCGTGTGATATGGGGTATGGTGCAACGTGTGCTCACTCCAAGAATAGCCCTTTGCAATTTGACCCTTGTGGCCAGTAGCTCAAACTACGAAAGGTAAAGCCCAGCCGCAGATAAGACCTGCTTCTACCTCTCAAAGCGGAGAGAGGAAAGGTTATTAATCAGCAGATGATATGATAATTAAAAACGGTCGCAACCTGTAAACAATGATGTCATGTCCTTAACCAAGAGTTGTGTAAGATGTGCATGTTTAAATATGCAATAGTGTCATGATTGCTTCACGTGATAGCTAGGTAAAGAAATCTAATGAGACTGTGAATGTCACGAAACATGTCTAGGACATGTCCGGGTCTTATTTCACCCCAATTAGAAAGAAGTAACAAATTACTGTAATCAAAAAGAAAATCAATTAGGATAGTAGTTGCCTTTGATTTTTGTAAGAAATAAAAAAAAAAAAAAAGAAAAAAAAAAAAAAATATATATATATATATATATATATATATATATATAAAAATATAAAAAGTGATATGATTTTTGTATTAGTTCCAATTATGACAATTGTATTTATTTGTAAATACTAGAGTCATACTATTTATGATGTACTTATATTTTTTCACATACTATTTCTATTATGTATTAAATAATACCCCCAATTTAAATTATTGTATTATATAGACATTAAAAAAAATAAAAAATTATATATATATATATATATATATATATATATATATACACACACACATACGGTATATGTATATATATTATATTATATTATATTATATATGTATATAAATGATCTGACATTATCTGACATTATCAAGATGAATTTATTCTGACACAGTTTAACTGAGTTCTTACCATATTTTATTACCATTTTCTGAACTATAGCAAATAAACTGTGATAATGTGAGGAATTTTGAAGGTGTCTGAATACATTTTGGTTTCACTGTAATTCATTTGTGATTATCAAGATGAATTTGTTCTGAAACAGATTAACTGAATTCTTGTCATATTTTATTACCATTTTCTAAACTATAGCGAATAAACTGTGATAATGAGATGAAAAATGTTGAAGGTGTCTGAATACATTTTGGTTTGACTGTATGTATATACTATGATATATGATATGATATATATATATATATGTATATATATATATATATATGACTGTATATATAAGTGCTGTCAATCGATTAAAAAAAAAAATGAACTAATCGCACTTTTTTATAAAATTAATCGCGATTAATTCCACCTAACATTAAAGTTTTTAAATATACTTTTATATTGCAATAATTTCGCATTCAATCTTCAAATGTACAATGTACAAACAACAAAGACAGTATATTTTTAATATTTCTTTAATGGCATCTTTTTTATGATTGAAGGCCAGCATCACTGATATCAATACTACTGATGTCTCTATAAAATAGTTTTTCCCCTGAATATTTAACCATTGACTGTAGCCAGTCAGCATTACAGTATAATTTAGATCTATAAATTTTAACATTTATTAGACTTAACTTCTAATTTAAGTGAACTTAAAACAATCATCACATGAACCTATTATAATAAATTACATATTTAGCTACTTGTGCCCTTCAGCAGAAATATACAGAAAATGAATACTTACCAAACACTAAATTCTAAATTAAATATAGATGAACCCATTAAAGCTATAAAAGTTATTGATTTCCTCTTTTTTTCTTTGGTTCTTGGATTAATAGACATCACAGCAGCTGGTTATTAGCTTATTTGCCTGCTATAGCTTTAAAAGCTGCTGCTGCTGAACGTGACGCGGATCTGACATGCAACTCTCTTTACCTTTTCTGACCCACTTCAGGTCTTAAAGTCTCTACTAATGAGCGGACGAGTTGAATCGGGTGTTTTAGATGAGGGAGACAGTGCTGGGGTGCCTCAGGACAGTTTTTTAAAACCATTTCAGAGACATGTTCTTAAATGTGACGCATATATAACATATTGCATGCATGCACGCAGTTTTAAGGCAGCTTTAATCGCCTTTTTGGTAACTTCATGCCTTAACTGACGGCATAACTAGGACATTGCATGCACGTAGTTTCTTTCGCTGTTTGATATGAAATGATACAGGCTACAGCGCGCGCCGGCACCTTTGTGCGTGTATTTGAAGAGCGCGCGCTACGAGCACAGTATCTTTTCCGCGCTCGTTTGACTCGCGCCTGGCGCGGAGGCGAAGTTAGAGCGCGTCTGAAACGTCTCCCGTTTGATGTGGTCATAAAGACGTTATGCATCTAAATAAACACAATCCTTTTCAAGAAAAAACGAGACAGAGGCAGCAGTTGCGAATGGGGTGGCCAACCCTAGCCCCGCCCCTGCGTTAATTGCGTTAAATATTCTTAACGCATTAATCAGAAAAAATTAATCGCATGCGTTAACGCGCTAATTTTGACACCACTAATATAAATATATATATATATATATATATATATATATATATATACACACACACACACATACATATATATACACACACGCTCATTCATTTAATTTATTTATATAGAATGTTATTTTTTGCTTTACAGTAAAGAGAATTGAGGGGGTATGTGCTTAATTTTTTTAAATGAAAAAAAATCAATTAGTATAGTAGTTGCCTTTGATTTTTTGTACAAAATTACAAATGACAATATTTTTTGCACTATAACAATTTATTTGTAAATATTACAATCATATTATGATGCATTTATATTTTTTGCACAATATTTCAATTATGTATTAAATAATTCCCCCAATTCAAAGTACTATATTATACATACATTTATTTTATTAAAAAAATAATTTAATTTAATTTATTACTATAGAATGTTATTTTTGCATTACAGTAAAAAGATTTTTTTTTTGGGGGGTGGGGGGTGAAATGAGACCTGTAATATTTTCATGAGGTTCAATTTAACGTGTAAATAAGTTAAAACAGACTTACTTCCTTGTGGTCCATAAAACTTCACTACAAATTCATTGAGTCCACTCAGGATTGTGACTTCATGTTTACTCTCGATGCTAATAAAGACTGTTAAGGCAAACTCAAGAGCTTTAACTGTAAGCAATTTAAGACTAAGCAATTTACAAAAGCAAAGACAAACAATAAAATTCACAATTCATTTATAGAAAATACTTTAGGGGAAAAAGCTGAATGAAGTCAAATGAGGGTCAAATAAGACTCATTCAAATCACAATGACTATTAACCTCAAGTTAAGGAAAGATACATGTGGGAGAACGCACCAAAATGACCTTTCAACCAACAGAGAGAGAGCAGATTTACACCAATAGATCAATCTCTCAAACCAAGATTCTCACTAGACCTTTATTCTTTGACCATCAATAATTATCAAGAGGTTCAGCTGAGCAGATCGGATAGCAAAAACACAATCCGTGGGTCTGACCCACAGCTCTCCGACTGATACACAGGGCATCAGGGCAACTCAATACGACACCCCCGTCATTAGCTATGGTCGTCAGGCTGTCACTTCTCATATTGCTGGCGCAGAGAGCCGCAGTCAGACCCTCGCTGAGCAAGACAATACATGCTCACCACCACACCAAGACGGAGACCCAACGCTCTCAAAGACTCACACACAGTCTGCCATCTCGGCTTGAACACAACATGCATCCAAAACGCAGTTCTCAAGCAGACTTTGTCATGGTTTGTGTTTTAATTGAAGGAGTTACCGATGCTATCGTGTGTGTGTCATGTGTCAGCTGTTGTGTAGGCTGCACTGTGACTCAAATCGTACATTCACGCTGCCCAGACTGGCTCATGAAGGCAAACATGTTTACGGTCTGTTGAAACTGTGATGTGTCCTGTGACTCGTGCGAGAGTTTAACCTGTTGAGTGCTTGTCTCAACGGTGCCTGTATCAAATGATGATTCTTGGCTCTACTGGGAAACAGAGCTGTCAATTTCAAGTGGTCGCCTTTAAACATCTGGTGCGAGAGACTACAGGGCTCCCGAGAGAGGTGTGGAAGCTGCTCTCTGTCAGATTATAGTTCATTGTGGCTTTTCGACACCAGAGTCTCAAGTTGCATGAACAATGACTGTAATTATATAGAGATTTATCTCCAAAAAATCTGACACTGTGGAGCCAATGAATCGTAGAATCATTGAAGGTTGAAGAATCATTCTCAATATTTAAAATCTGAGGTGGAAAAGAAAAAAAAAAAAAAATGGGGAAAAAAAAAAATAATAATAATAATTGTATTATTTTATATAATAAATTTATATATATATATATATATATATATATATATATATATATATTTTTTATTTTTTTTTTTAAACATTAATAACTCAACTCACCCTTATGCTATTTCAAACACATACTTTATTTCTTCTGCGGAAGATAAAAAAAAGAATGCTGGTATCCAGTTTTGGTTACCATCGACTTCCACTGTATGTATGAAAAAAAAAAAACACTGACATTTTTCAAAATATCTTCTTTTATGTTCTGCAGAATATAGAAGGTCAAACAGGTTTGGAATGACATGAGGGTGAGTAAATAATGACAGCATTACATTTTTTTGAGTGAACCAAGTCTAAAATTTTTGTTAAATGTAACAAAATTATAAACAATTTTAAATACACCTTTAAAAACATCAAATTATTTGGAAAGTTCATTGATTTGTTCCTACATTCCAATGAATTTTTTACTATATCGACAAGTATTTAACTATAAATTTTAGCGCAGGGTAACGATTAATCCCATCCAAAATAAAAGTTTTTGTGTACATAATATGTGTGTGTGTACTGTGTATATTTATTATGTATATAGAAATACACACACAAGCATGTATATATTTAAGAAAAAAATGTTATGTTTATATATTAAATATATTTATATATTATAAATTATATGAATATAAATATATACTGTATGTGTGTCTTTATATATACATAATAAATATAAACAACACACACATATATTATATAAACAAAAACATTTATTTTGGATGCGATTAATCGTTGCCCAGCACTAATAAATTTAAAATATGAGTAAAACACTTTTTAAAAAGCAAATATAAAAAAATAAGATGCAATTTAAATGTTGAATTTATGGTTTGATAACATTTGTTAGCATTAACTAAATTTTACACATTAAAATTAATTTTAAATATATATATTTATTTGTGAAATTGTGTAATTTACATATTTTATTATTTCTATTACTATTTTATATTTAATTTTTCTTTTCAATTAATAAACTGAAAATTCATACATTAATTTTTTTTTTTTTTTTTAACTAGTTCTCCACAGTGATACAAGGGATTGAGAGAGGTTGAGTATGACAGAGAGGGATAGTTTCTGTTTCAAGATACCAGCTGGCTTCTTCGTCAGTTGTACCTCTAAGAGGCTGTGGTCACCAAGGTGTTAAACATCAAGGGTTTATTTTAGGCTATGAAGCATCTGCAGAGGCTGAGAGAATAGTGGAAGCACCCACTAAGAGTGCGTTTCTGCACAATGCTTTCATGCTTTTACACTCACAGATTCAAATCTGAACAACGCAGAACCATCATTAGCTGCTTATCCTCAACAAACACCGAGACTCAGAACAAACGTGATCCTGAAGATCGGACTGATGACTCATGCATAATAACCTCGAATTTCACACACCTTTTTTTAACACATGAGATCAGATTCCATTCAGGTAGGAATGCTGCTGTCTGGCAGACCGTACAGGTTGCTCTTGACGAGACTCGTGAGATAAAGTAAGGGGTGAGTGTGTGAGGAGCTTTAGAAGACCTGTTAAAGAATCTGTGCCCATTGCTGTGATCATGAGACATCCAGTGGAGAAGCACCACGCTGAGCTGTCTGGCTGTGCCCAATGACACGTGGGACTACTTTTCGCCTGTATATTAAGCCTCTTTTGGATAGACACAAAAGCAATTCCTCATGCATGTACAGACACACACACACACACACTCAGAAAAGCAGAAGCCTGGAGGCTGCAGGGGTTTTTCTCCATTCCTCATGCCTTCGAGGCAGTTTTGATGCCTGCTGTTTTTCCTCACCCTAAAGACTACACAGGAAGAGACGGATTCATACTGAAAATACAGGTCATATTCCTCTCCACCTTCATCCTTTGAGAGTCATTTATCAGCACTATACATTAAAACCTCTATTGATTTGATAATTCAATTTTCCTTCAATTCTTCGTCTGAACTGCAAGGCACATGTTTCTCCTCTGAGGCGTCGGTGACACAGATTTAAAATAGATCGTTATTAACGGTCCAGAAATCCTGTACGCATTAAAGAAATGGTTCTGTCATTATCTACTCATCCTCAAGTCACCTCAAAAATATATGATGTTTTTTCTAGCGTGGAACACAAAAGGAGATATTTAGTAGATTGTTTAAGCGGCCCTTTTCCTTACAACAAAACAGGATGGCAATTTTGACTCCATAAAGGTAGAAGGAAGAAAACGACTATAAAAGTGGTCCACAGGAGACGTTATAATACAAGTCTTTGTCAGAAAGACACAATTTGAGTCATTATGTACTACAAATTTCACCCTTAAACCTTCAGAAGTCTTGAAACAGAGCAATAAAGTTGTGTGGACTACTTTTATGGTGACTTTTGGCATTTTTGAAGCTAGACAGCACTAGACCCTATTCACTTTCATTGTTTTGAAAAGAGCAGTGTTAATATTCTTCAAAAAATCTCCTTTTGCAGTCCACTGAAGCAAGAAAGTTATTGCATTAATGAAAACTAAAACTATTTTAAAAATTATTTTTAATATTTGAAATAAATCTGAAATAACTAAATATTAGGTGAAAAACAAACTTAAAACTTGGCAACTAACTAAAATTTAGTTTAGTTTAAGTACTTAAATAAAAAATGAATTAAATCTAAATATAAATATATAAATAACAGCAAAATAACTAACAAAGCACCCCAAACATGAAGGCAAGAAAAAAGCTGTGTTTGCTTTGACATGCCTCTGATACTGTTCAACGCACATGTCTTTTAGCGAAATTCTCCTAAACAAGGGTTTAACTCCTGCCCAAGGCTCAATCCGGCTGCTGACAAAGCAACCCAAATGCATTCTCTTCTCACAAGACCCTGTCTTGACACCCACCTGTTTTCACCCATCTCAACATTCCCTCCCCCTTCAATGGATTTATATGGATTAAGCCATAATCTACAGGAGACCCTTGGGCCATTTTTCCTTTACGCACATGTATAATCTAATCATACTAAAGAGACTGATCAATCACCTCACTCAGAAATATCAGACACATTTAAGGAACAAGAGCGAGCACCAATCGTATTAGCTCTTATGTACGTTGAAACAACACACGCTTAGACATAGATTCCTACCAGCTGTTGCGGTTGGTTACACAATGCCATCTTATACACAGATGATTACGAGTGTTTATAAACCTGTGTGAACGAACAGGTCCAGACAAGCACATGTCAAGGTATATGATCTTATAGAGAAGCTGCCTTGTTCTGCTTTTCCCTTAGGGTTAAAAAAAGAACAAAGACAATTTGTGTAAATGGTCACCCCATGCGGAAGAAAACCATGGGGAGTTCACCTTCTTTTAGAAATCTGTTGTGAGAAAACAACATACAGTACTAGCGTAGACCGACAAATGAGGGACAAACTCAGCGTGGAAGACAGCCACTGAATTTCTGCTCAAATAAACACTTCTTGTGCAGTAAGAACTATTTTGGTCGTTTTGTCAACTTGGCAAACAAATGAACAAAGTATTTGGGGCTTCCATCTGCACTACTTTGCATCATTTTATGAACAGCATCAGACGTCTTTGGCAATTTATCATGTCTCACTGTTTTTTTAATAAAAAAAATATGTGGTAACACTTTATTTTACAGTTTGCTTGTGACACATTACATGTACTTATTATACATAATTACATGCAACTAACCCTAAACCATTCACAAATCTTAAACCTAACCATATAATAAGTACATTAATAAATATTACTCAGAACTTAAGTGCATAATTATATTGTAACAAGGACACTTTAAAAAAAAAAAAAGAAAAAAAAAAAGTGTAACCAAAATTGCTGCAATCCATAACTAAATTAAAAATGAAGCAATTTTTTTTTTTTTTTTTAGATTTTCAATCAAAGTTATTACACTATTGTATGTACACAGTCAAATAGATGGCCATTTATCATGTCTCACTGTTTTCATTTGATCTATTTTTAAGTCTTCATTTAAAAAAAAAAATAAAAAAAAATAATAAAAATATATAATTTTTTTTTTTTCACTTTTTTGTTATAGAATAGTAATGCCACAACAAATCAAATTTAAAAAAGCACAGTTTTAGTATTTTAAAGCTGCTACGAATAATGCACTAATGTGTCTCATTTGAACATTAAACAATGGTGTAGAAAAAAGTTTTAAATTGAATGTAGTTTTAATTAGTTTTTTAGTAAATGTATTTATGTTTAGTTTTTGTTTTTCCCAGTAATGTTTTTTTTCTTCTAGGTGCATTGATTATTGAGAATGAAAATTTGAACTAAAATCAGAAAGAAATTGGAATACAGGTATACAGGCTGTGGAGTGCGTTCTCATTTTCTTAGTACCAGTTAAGTCGGTGGCCACTGCGCTGAATCACAGCATGAGTCACAGGGTACAATTACAATTAAATCTGTCTCTTTCGAAAAAGACACAAACACAATAGCCAGGTTTGCCCCCTCCCTGCAGGAGCAAATCCCTCCTGTTCATTCTGGATTGCCAAGGATGAAAACAGCAGGCAGACATCAACTGCCAAGGCAAAGCGGCGTAGCAGCATGTTCTTTCCTGAGACGCATTCATTCATCATTACAGACAAACACAGAGAGGAGGGAATCTTGTTCTCTGACACCTAATGCTAACGGCTGGCCTTGGGGTGCAGGCAAAATATTTACCCACTGCCAACAGGGTGGAAAACACTGTCTGCTTGTTAGCGCCACGTTATTTACAGATGATTAAAGACAATACATCACTATTCTACCGCAGGCCAGTTCAGTTCATGTAAGAGCGTCTGCGTAAAAGCTTTGTGGTCTAAAATATTTATGTTTATGCCACAGGTTGCGGACATTCTGTCCGAAGAGTTTCTATTTTGTAATCCACTCAGACACCTCAGTCCACTAACAGTGTGAAGTCTGCTAATGTTGGTTAAAAAAAACAGCTGGAGCTTGTGGTGCACATCTACAAAACAGACTGGTCCTCACACAAGCTAAATGTGCTAACTATTTCTATTTAAACCTCGTATTAAGGTATAATTGTGTGCAAAAGTTACCACCTGGAATTTTCCAGAAGCATCCTTAATACTGAGCTACAAGCCTGGACACAAATCAACAACTTCAACTAGATTTTTCAATGTATTTTCTAATGAGAAAACTTCTGCGTAGCTAGCTAGCTAAATAACATTAGCTAACGGTAATTAGCTACTCTCAGTCCTGCTTGTCATGATTCCCAGCAACTTCTCTGGTGAAGCTCACTGATTTTGTTGGATAGATTGTTAAATGTCACAAGCGATAGTTTCCATTGGCAACAGTATAGCGATGTATGAAGCACACTCACTTTCTGTTGGTCAACCTGGCAAATTCGCATGACCAGCTCGAACCCATGCAAAAATTGTTTTATGAAATCTTTTGTTCTTGAGCGAAATACCAGATCATATGGATTCCTATTGAAATGACTGGTAACACTTTATTTTAAGGTGTCCTTGTTACACGTTACATGCTTTTACTATTACAATAACAATAAATTACGCATAATTACATGCAAGTAGCCCTAAGCCAAACCCTAATCCTATACCCTAACCATATAGTAAGCACATGTAGTTAATTAATATTACTCAGCACTAAAATGTAAAATTACACTGTAACAAAAACATGTTAAAATAAAGTGTAACCAAATGACAATTTTCGCCTATGAAATTTCGCATAACAAAGACAAATGTGAACTTTATGGGTTCCCAGAAGCATATACTAACACTATCCAACAACAGAATTGACTTAAAATGATGTGAAAGAAAATTAAATCACTTATGGATAAAAACAAACAGATTTTTTTTTGCACTCTAATAGAAGAGTGACTTTTTGTGAAGAGGGAGGACCATTTTTTTCTCTCTTGCTGTCATGCAGTCACAAGCACACCATTTTGCTCAAGTTGGGCAGATGAAAGACAGGAAGTGTGGCAGTTTTAAGTCTGCACGATGCTAAGAGGAAGTACAGGGGTTCACTGATGGAGAAACAGACAAGACGCACCTTGAGGTTTAAGATTCCATTCAACCATCTAGCGAATATGGGTCATGATTTGCATCAGGTGAAACAGGGTTAGAAAGGCAGACGTCAAACCTAACAGGAAGCCATCTATGGCCAATGCCTGTACCCCTAAAACAACTTCCTATCCTAGTGTAACCTCATACCCTTCCCCAGCTGCCTGGCTCAATGACTCGCACTGTGTAAGTCTGCTCTGCTCAGGACTGAAGTTATGCTGTGTGCAGCTTACCTCTGGAGTCACATGCATGAAAGTTCAAGGATTTTTCTCGAATCTGGTTAGATCTCAGAAAGAGATTGGGTGAATTAGTGAAAAGTGTGCATTATTCCTGTGTAACACAGTGAAACACACTAAAAAAACTACATAAAAATCTCCCTTCCCTTGTCCTAACTCTCTCCATTAGGGCTCTATTTAATTCCCTAATTAACTAGCTCTCATTTGATCAGCAGGAACATGCACAGCTCTGAGACGGTCTTCATCTCTCCTGGACATCTGCTGCACTCCAGACTAAGGCTGGGCAATATCTCAAAAATTCATTATATAGTTGTGATTTGGCTGGCGATATGAAATGAAGTCAAAAAATTTGTAGTCTTTCCTTGCAACTTAGTATGCAAGCTTTAATAGCGATTTCAACTAAGTGATTAATGGTAATAGTGATTTAAACTTCTGCAAAAACAGTTGGAATGTTTGATTTACTTCCTTGAATGAATTCAAACTGTTTCAATGAATGAATTTAACACTTTGATTCCATGTGTCATCATTCTAAATTTTTTACAGTCATCTTTAAAAATTAAAAATAAACAAGTACGTAAATAATAAAACATACTTTTTTTTTTAGTTCTTACATTAAGCATTTGAAATATATGGCAACAATAATATATATATATATATATATATATATTTTAAATTAAATGCATATCTTTTCCTGTCTTTCCTGTTTATACATGAGAAAACAGTGGAAATATGCCTTAATTATTGTAAATAAATACATATTCTTTCCTGTTTAGTGAAATTTAATATAAACTGAATCTTAAAAATTTTATGTAATGTAGTGAGATTTAATGTACAATATGCCTTGGTTATTTTAAAACTAGATTTTAACCTAGTCTTAGCTCTTACATTAAGCATTTTAAATATGCATGGCAACAATGACTGTTTGGTTGGGAGAGAAAAAACCCCCCATGCAATTAGAGCAAATATACATAAATGTGACCTTGGCTGTGAAAACCCTGCTAAAGACTTTTTTGTGAATTACTGTTTTCTACATAAAATCATCCTTCATAGGGTAAAGAACTCTCTGTGAAAATGTAACCTTGATATCTTTAATATTGACTGAGTAAGGCCATGTCAAAGACTGAAATCATAGTGAAATTAATGGTCGAAATCAAACTTTGATGCTTGTTATCTCATAATTAGATTTTGAGACTTTAATCTGGATTTCACAGACAGGGTCACAAATATCTAATACAGATTAAAAACAAACAAACAAACAGCTATATCACACAGCCCTATGCCAGAACAGAAACACCACCCTGCTGTGACATGACATCTACTCTCTGTGACACATTATACCACATCACAGCATATACTCAAACAACTACAAGCGCAAACACTTATACAGGCTATGTGGGACTGTTGTAGATGTGTGCACTTTTCAGATCAACTCTTGATATGTCTGTTTACATTATGTCTCAAAGGCATAGTCATCTGTAGCCATCTTTACTTAAGAACTGTTGAATAAACATTATGACACACTTGCATATTCCCTGCCAACGTGCACATCATAAACATTATGCGCTGTGCCAGCATGTCCCATAAGTGTGCATTTGTTGATTTGAAAGCGAGGAGCAGCTGCCTGGTCTTATATGTGTGTGTGTGTGTGTGTGTGTGTGTGTATGAGAGCGGATGAGTGAGGAGTAAGGACCTGGCTCTACCATTGACTTTCGGTAAAGCACAACCCAGAGCCTTAAGGACTAAGATTGTTTATCTGTAAGATTAGCAACCTCTTCCACATCATCTCTCATAGCGTTAACTAATAACGAAGCCGCCCAGGAAACCACTGCAGGAAATTAATACTACTGAGACTCATCATTTATATTATCAGTGCCATTATGAACTACAGAGGACAAGTGGTTTAGAGAATGAATGGATGGATGGGTCATTATGAAATCATGAAGTGAGTTTCAGATCGAAACTAACCCTAACCCCAGAAAAACAAACAAACAAAAAACAACAACAACAGAACAGTGACCAAAATATAGCCTATTATTAGTGGTTGTCTGAGATCTTAAAGAGAAGCATGCTGAAGTCTGATATAAAGTTGATATGCTGTATTTTAGTATTACTGAGATGCTTTTTTTTTTTTTTTTTTTTTATATTTTAGATTTTATTAATAGTTTGAATAGTTCTTTTGGTAGTAGTATTGATTTTAGTAATTTTAGTACAGCAAGCTAAACTAAACTAAAATTAGAAATGGTTCTTTGGGAAATAGCTGAAAGTTTTTTGTTTTTTTGTTTTTTAAACAATTTTTATTATGCATTATATTTCATATAACAATTTTTATGGCTTTAGTTGTGTTAACTATAATAACCCTGGTTGATACGATTTAATTTATTGTAAAGATAGCAAATTACACACGCACAACATTGTTGAAATATTATGTCAAATAAATAGAACATTTACTAAAATAATTTAACCATAATTTAATCACAATAATGAATTCAAAATTTACATGAATTATGATTACATTGAAAATAAAGCAATCTGAAAACAATTTTTAATTTCATAAAACAAAATAAAATAAAACAAACTTATAATAGCTTTCAGTGGTAGTCTGTCTGATGCTGCTTAAAATGTGTATTTTAAAAATATCAAATGGCATGCACTTAATCTATATTAAAGAATTTATAATAAGAAGTTATCTTGTCATAACATAACTACTAATAAAATGATCTAACAAGTACGATCAGGCAGTAATAATAGTTTTCTTCATTAATAATGTTGTCTCTTTGCAAGATTTGCTGGCATCTTCATCTCTATAATAATTTTTTTCCATTTTTTTTTTTTTATCTTGTTATCTTGTCATAACATGAAAACTACTAATAAAATGATGCAACAAGTACGATCAGGCAGTATTAATAGTTTTGTTTTCCCTTAACGACAATGTCCATTTCATAAAATTTGCATCTTTGGCATGTTCATGTGTAATATTTATTTTTTTATTTTTATTTTTTTTAAATGTTGGTAAGTTGTTCTATTACCTTAAACCACAGTGGTAGTGTTGACCATCAATGCAGGCCTCTGAGTCCAGCTGACTTCTGGCCTAACTAGCCGAAATGGACGCTGACCTTAAACACTGCATGCCATGCCCTCTAAATAAGTGGAGCTGTTGTAAAATAGTGCTCAGGGCAGTGACATACGAGTGTGTCATTTCGCATAGGGTCACGTAAAGACCTAGAGTTCAAAGCCTGAACTGAACATAATAATGCTTTCTGTTGGCAATATTGGAGTGCAAAGAGCTAGAAACAGTTAGATTGTGTTTGCTCACACTAACAGGATACAGCCTCAACATATCAAGGGTTTAGAGACAAGCAGATTGCAATTATGACCTAAAACCTTACACAACAGATTTGACAATTATTAAACTATGATTATCTGAAGAAAATGAGTTCATGCTAGACATTATTGAGGTGAAGGTTTTACATCAGTGTTATTGTTAACTGAAACAAAAACTATTAAAAATGTACAAATATTATTGAAAACTTAAGAAAATTAGAAAATTTGTCAATTAATTGAAATAAAATAGGTTTAAGTTGAAGTAAAAAAACAAACAAACAAATTAAGATTAAAAAGAATAATAATAAAAAAAGACAAAAATTTAAACGAAAACTGAAAATATAAAAACAAAGGCCAATTCAACATATTAATAAAAAGTATAATAGTATATAAACAATTCAAAAATAACACTTGCATGATTTTCTCTGTTGTAAACTTAAGGACAGGAAGTGACATCACAGAACCTAACATGGCTCACGTTTTCTGCTGTTAAAATGGTTTCAGATGTGCATTTCTTTAGCAATACTCTCTTGCAGAAACCAATATCATGGGACCCGACAAACCTTTGCTTTTAATCCAATACCGGCAGCTGACTTCATTACTGTTATGATTCATTTGAGGTGCGCTTACTGTTCACTGCAGGGGAAATGACTGCTACTTGGAATCAGTGTTACTTTTTCCTAAAAGCCATTTTCAAAATGACCACACACATTCTGGTCTCCTTCTAACAACCAAACTATTCATAAAACATACACACAATCCTAAAGAAACAGTCACATACAGCACAGCATCAAGGTTGAGTGGCCCATGATTTGCCAGCATGCTGAGGTGAAGTATTCTGATCTACTGTAGCGCAGGATCCAAATGTGTTTTGATTTTACTCCGTACAAGAGCAGCTAACCTCCCTTCCAACATCACAAGTTTCTTATTCTGAGTGGAATGTTGCAATCTGAAGCACTCTGTTAGGATGAAAACTCTGATCCCAGAGGCCTGAACATAGTCTGTGAATACTGATGGAGAAAAAGAGACGGGGAAAGAAAAGCCTCAGCACACTTTACATATCAATGCCTGTCTCAGCCCACAGTTCAAAAGCAGTGAAATCCAAATTGAAATGCCCTCATGTATAAAACTTCAACCTGTGCATTGCCGCGTATGACCCGAGAATGTTTGTTGGCATTCAGTGTACAATTCAACTGTGTTTCCACAAAGACCACCAAATTAAGCACGACTTGTACTTTCAGAGTTAAACTGCTCATGCGAAATCAATACAGTTTCTAAACAGAGCTGTGATTTTGACTAACCATGTATTTCATGCTAATGACTAATAAATGAGGCCATAAAGTTTACAGTTGAGGCATCACAAGGCTACGCTGCTATTATGAGTTACAGAATCTCCTGTGAGAGATCTTGATCTCTTTCCTGCTCTCTTAGGGCTGGCTCCTGAGAACACACAAACCAGCCAAACACAGCCTCTTGCCAGAAACTCAATCACATGCTGTGGCCAAGTGGACCCTGCTCTTATTTCCATAGACAAACAGCAACAACACAGAGTGCCACAATGAGCTTTCATCAATGTTGGCCTGTCTGATGCTGCTTAAAAAGTTTATTTCGTTCCTCGGCACACTGACCCGCATTGCATTTAATATTGTTTCCTAAAATATTTTATTTATTGCAGCAAAAAATGTAGCGTTTTAACAACTTGCTAAACATTAACAACGCTACTTTTTCCTAAGAGTAAAAAAAATGATGTAATATTATGTCATGAATATTTGTCATAATAACTACACATACAATGCCAATGTTAAAGCCTGTATAGGCTATATACAATTTTGCATTAATAAATAAATACATAAACTTAAATTCAGGGGAAAAAAAAATAAAATTATATACACAGTGCCTTGCAGAAGTATTTAAACTCCTTCATTTTTTTCACGTGTTATGTTGCAGCCTTATGTTAAACCGCTTTAAATTACTTTTTTTCCACAACAATCTACACTCTACACACCATAATGACAAAGCAAATAACAGGAATTTAACATCTTTGCAAAATTATTATACATAAAAAACATAAATGATTCCA
>JAFVLL020041542.1:7500-16322 GCA_021397915.2 Tor tambroides | reverse complement strand
ATACCTAAGTTTTTTTTTTTTTTTTTTTTGATTAGTTCACTCAAGACGTAATCTTAGGCTATCCCGATTCCAAGATAATAAAATGTTCAAATGTTTACATTCAGTTCAAGGCGTGATTTATTTCTTTGTGAAAAGACAATTACTAAGTGCAACTGCAAATAATTTGTTCACTCTGCATTGGACCTGCCATATTTGTCTTTATTGCTTTAAATGCAAAGTGATGTTTTAGATTATATATTTTAGTAGGGGTGTGCACAGGGTGACTTGAACCGAAATAGTCAAGAGTACAGAGATAGTTGAGGTACATGGACATCCAATACATCATACGCATACACATACATGCTTCAGTGAGCAGAAATCTTATTTCAGAGTCAAACAGTGAAATAAGTCCAAGCAATAGAAGCATAAAGACGCTTTATTACAGTTTTTCTAAATTGTTAACACATTTTTCGAAACCATTACTCATTTTCTCAAAACCTTAAACACAAATCCAAATCTTCAAACTAAATTCACAGAATCCCTAACTCTTCTGTCAAAACCAAACAATCGCTTCAAAACCGTTTCACCTGTACTCAAAATCAAACAAAGCTTTCAAATCATACACACATTAGTCAATAATGCACTATAGATTATTCATTAGACAATACATCAAAAAATGGAGAACACACTGTTCAGTGCATGTTGTTACAAAAAAAAAAAAGTTCATTGTATATTGTAAATATTTAGCAGTAAAACTCACACCAAAAAAAGAATGTTACTCCCAGGAAGGAAAAAACAACAACATACACAACGTGTGTGTGTGTGTGTATATGTATATATATATATATATATATATATATTTAGTGTAAAACAGAATCAGAGGACTTCATCTACGTCGCAGGCAGGCAACTGGAAAAAAACCCCTCTCATGTGGTGTATCAAGCCTTGACAATACAGCAGCACGTTTATGTCACCAAAGGCCAGCTCTTTCACCCTAACGTGGTAGTCTTTTTTTAGTCAATTCTGCACATGATCCTCTTCCACTATTATTTTGCTGTTGTTTTGAACTTTCCAACTGATTATGGTGGCCACAAAGAATCTGCTCAAATTAGGCTGAACTCTTTGTCCTGCCTCTGTCATTTCATGCACAAGAACATGGTCTGTCAAAGTATCTGTAATTTCATTTGAAATGACTGTTCTTGGTCTTTCATTGATCACTTCACTGTCATTTGCAGAAACTGCTTCTTTGAGTGAAGGGAAAAATTACTTAAAGTTTAAACTGGTCTAAGCTGTTTGGTGACCAGATTAAACCAGCTAAAACCAGCCAACCACTTTAGGCTAGGGTTTTCCAACAGGGTTCTTCGCCTACCCCTCTTTAGTCTAATAAGTGCAAGCTTCAATTAAATCCCCAACAGAAACTCTTCTAAATTCTAAAACTCAATAAAACATCAAACACTAACATGTCTCCTTTTTTAATATGGTGCAAAACCCATAAACTAACACAATGTTGTTTTCAGTTAATGCCAATAATGATTATTCATGTTATCCCAATGGATAAAGTCTGTTTTCATCGCACTTAATGAAATAACTGAATTGTTAGGTCCTTTTAATAAAATAAATGGAACCAAAAACTGTTAATCATCAAGGAGAGTGAGTTCAATTTGTCTTTTTTTTTTCTTTCTTATTTTTCTGAATTTAATCGGTCTTGAAAAATGTGTTTGGTATGACGTAATATCTATAGCGGCCTATCAGCATCGGGCACTCATATGTGAAGGGCGGAGCTTTCATGAGCTGCTGCTACAGGGACACCAAGATGGAAATCCAGGGGCTTACTGACGCCAAAAACACTCAGTACCAGCATGGCGTCCCGCTTCACACGACATTCTCTCAGCAGACAACAGCTTCTGGGATTCATGCGAGAACACGTCTGACTCAAAATGCGATCTCAGGTCTTTCGGGATCGCTGAGCTTAGAAAGTGACGCCAACAACAACCGGGCCAGATCCTCACCGCTTCGAGTTGCGGAAAATGGCAGCGCTCTGTCTCTTCAAAGCAACCATGATAAGAAATATGATGTTCGGTTCGCAGATGCAGAACTCGGTGACGTGAATGCGTCCAAACAAAAGGTGTTTAATGAATTAGAGTTGCTGCCTTCCGAGTTTGAGAGGGCAGTTGAACATGATAACGATCTGCAAATGGCGCTTCCTCTTCTGGACACCGAGAGCTGTGAACAAAGACTCACGACAGAGAGGATTCTCAGCAACACCTCTACCTCTTCAAATAAGAGCCCAGAGGAACTGTACGTGGTTTTTAACGTAGTGCATAAAGAAGATGACAGTAAGGAACGACAAATCAGCTTTCAATACAAAGCTGAAGAGAATGGATCGTCATCACCCAGGTCAAAGACTCTCAGTTCCTCAGCAGATTCAGATGAAAACTTTAATAGGACATCCAAATCAGGACATTTGTCAAGCCGCAGTAATTCAAATTCCAGATCTGAGACAACAGACCAAAATGTTAGACGTGAGATCTGTCTTGTGGCAGAGAATAGAGACCCAGTATTATCAGAAGACTATGCTAGGGGCAGTCAAACACCAAAGGTCTCTACTGTAGAAATGCTCAGCAATAATTTAGCTGAACATTCAACAGAAGAATTGATGCAGTACGTCACAAAAATTAATAGCTCTGCATTTGTTCCAGAGAACAGGGTTGTGGCTGAAATGAATGTCATGGATTATGCAAATCAAGAGTCCAGCAGTAATGGGGACTGTGGTCTTGATGGGACTCCAATACCTGTGCATGAAACGTTCTCTGGGACCATCATGATTAACAATCAGAGTATCATTGTGACTATTGAAAATGGAATATTGACCCTAGCCACCCCACCAGAGGGCTATGCTTACAAGGAAGATGGTATGATAAGCTTAAAAGAACATTTGGGAATGAAAGACAATGAAGATCTTGTGCTGCTCAATTATCATGGGGGGAGTAAGTCCATTGGGAAAATTAGTAATGTTACCTCAAGTCTACAAGATGAACCTAAAGCCAGATTAGCCAGCAGTGATTCAGAGTTGACTCTAGCTGATTACTGTTCTCTGTCAGAAATGGGTGTTACTCTGGACTCTTGCTCCTCAATTAAGCAAGAAGAAGGAACCGTTTGTGCTATAGAAGATGATAGTAGTATTTGCCAAAATTCAAAATGCAAACCAATTACTTGTGAAGAATTGCAGCCAATAAACTTATTAACTGTGTCAGGTTTGACCAAAAAAGGTTCAGTAGTAAAGTATAGATGTCCCCAGCCGGGCTGTTCAAGCACCTTTGATACCAGGCAAAATCTCAAAATCCACTTGGTTCTACACACAGAGGACCAGCGTCCCTTCAAGTGCACAGTGGAGGGCTGTGATTGGTCTTTCACAACATCATACAAGCTGAAACGCCACCTGCAGTCTCATGACAAAGTGCGGCCTTATAAATGTGAATGGGAAAATTGTGGTCGCCGCTTCACCACCGTCTACAATCTAAAAGCTCATGTTAAAGCACATGATCAGGAAAATGCATTTATCTGTGAAGTATGCAGTGAAAGGTTTCGCACTGCCACGAGACTCACTAATCATCAAAGAACACACTTTGAACCAGAGAGACCACATAAGTGTGAGTTCCCAGGTGAGTTGAATTGATATCTTAACCAATTTCTAAGCCACAGTTGACAATAAGCAGTATTACATGTAGTAATACCAACCTGATTGTGGTTTTTCTGTGCCGCCTCAGGATGTGAGAAGACCTGCATCACTTTCAGTGCCCTGTTCTCCCACAACAGGACCCACTTCAGAGAAATGGCTCAGTTCACCTGTACCTATCCTGGTTGTGACAAGCGATATGACAAGGCCTGTCGGCTCAAAATACACCTCCGCAGTCACACAGGTGAACAAATGAACAGATACTTGGAATAAAGTAATATTGCTTAAGTTTTCTAGCATTCCTCTCTCACTTTTTCTTCCCAGGTGAAAGACCATTTGTTTGCGATTCTGACTCTTGTGGTTGGACTTTTACAAGCATGTCCAAACTGCTCAGGCACAAACGGTGAGGAGCATAGGTTTGACCCTCTTATACCCATACATGCATGCACATTCACTGTATTTCCTCACTCTCCACTATTCTCTCAAAATAAAGGTTAAAAAGGCAAAAAAATACAACTTAAAATAATTTCAAAATACATATTGTTCAACATGCTGTGGAAAGTGATTCATTAGGTGTTGATCTTCATTCACAGGAAGCACGATGATGACAGACCGTTTGCATGTCCAGAGGAAGGCTGCGGGAAATCCTTTACACGGGCCGAGCACCTGAAGGGGCACAGTATCACACACTTGGGTACCAAGCCATTTGAATGCCCTGTAGAAGGTCAGCATTTAAAATGTACAAGAACAACTAATATATGTGTGTTAATAATAGAATAGAGATAAAAATCATATTGATGAGAAAAAAGTCACTCTGGCAATTTTTCAGTATCAAAGCCCATTGAAAACACTGTCTTTAGAGTTCCACTTGCATCTTCAATACCTTTTCTGAATCTGATGGTGGTAAATGCCATGTGCCAAACTGCTTTTAGTTTGTTAGTTTTTTTTAAATTAATGTCTATGTATGGCAACCAAAAAGATCTGAGATTAGGATAACGTTTTCATTGACAGCTGAAGGAAAAAAATTAAACCTGTGATTTTTGTATTTGGTTTGTGCTGAATATTCATGCTTGGTGCAAAAGAGCCTTAACAGCTACAGGCCTGGGGTCCATTCTTCGTACGTCACTTATTACATCCGAGATCAAATGACACATCCAAGATGATATCATCGCACTAATCATGATCTGGCTAATTCGGTCCTTCGAACGCACCTGTTGTTGATGATTAGTATGGCTGGATTGAGTTATCTGAGATAATTGTGCGTTCATGGGTTGGTTTAAAAGGGCAGATGTATCGATACTCGAAACCACAATCAGCAATGCAGTGATTGGCTGGCTGACGAGACTGACAGCGTAATGACATTATATCATTAAAAAAGACACCTGACGAAAAAGTTGACAAATTTCTGGACTTTTATAAGCAAACTAAACTACATAAATGTTATAATAGATAAATGAAATGTGCACTGTTTTTAATTTATTTGTATTTTTTTTTACATGATACCCTATTATTTATATTCACGATTTCTGGCATTTGTACAGGCTTTACATTTTTATTTCAATGTTGTAATTAGCATTTCATTTAATTTTATATTTGAAGCAGATTTCTTATGTGACAGCATTAATAAAGCTTCTTAGAGAAGTTATCTGCATCTCCTGCGCTCCACTCATAATAACCGTCATCACTCAAATTAATATAACGACTCAGATTAACTGTATAGCATGTGTGAGACTCCAATACAGTTATAAAGTAATTATTTTATCATGAATAAATCTTTCAATGAGTAAAACTGGCTTTGTCTATAGTAGCTTATAGAATACACAACATTATTATATTATTTTCAAATTGATTTTTAAATTATTATTATTTTAAATTGTCCCTGGACCAGTAGGGTACTCTTGTAATAAAGTAGCGGTGGCTGGGGCAGATATTAAGTATCAATTCTGCTTAAAAAGATGCAATCTAATCCTGTTTACATGAAATAAGCCTGCTCCCGAGCAGGTTTAAGCTTATGGACCTGTTGCTATGACAGCAAGTCTAGGATGAGCAACAATCAAATCCAGCTAACTGAGTTAGTGACGTACGAAGAACGGACCCCAGTTCAGCATTATTTAATCAGATTAAAATGTTTTGTATTGCACAGTGTGTTTGGGTCATGTATGCTGTATTTTTAAGATTCTCTATCACTTTCCATATGAAATGTCTGACATTTTCCTCCGATAAATGTATTTATTACACTGCTATTTCTGATTGAATTTGTAATTCTTTTCATTTTCTATGTAAATATTCAGGTTGTAATGCAAAGTTTTCAGCTCGGAGTAGTCTCTACATTCATTCTAAGAAGCACAAGCAGGATGGAGTCAGTATGAGGAGTCGTTGTCCTGTTGCCGGTTGCACCAAACACTTCTCATCACGCAGCAGTCTCAAGACACACATGCTTAAACACCACAACCTCAGCCCAGGTACACGCATACACCGCTTGCGAGATATATATTATGTGGTAAGACATTAGGCTTTAGTACATACAAAAATGAAAATTGTGATTCCCCCCCCCTTACCCTCTTGTCCTTCAAAACACATTTTTCTTTGGAACATAAAAGATTAGTAGATCAACCATGCTGCTCATTTACATTGAACAAAGAAAAATTACTGCACACTTTTGTTGTTTAGTAATGGAGCAAAATGGATATTGCAGAACCTCTTTTTTGTGTTTCGTAGAAGAAAATCAGGTTTGATGTCTTAAGTTTTGAGAGAGGAAGTTAGTAGTTAGCTTACTGGGAAAAAGTCAGATTCTGGTCATTTCTCTTGACAACAACCATAAACCTAGTGCTTAATTTCGCATATATATATTTACTAGCACACTTGCTATGGGTCCTGTCATGCTGATTATGTTCTGTTCCTCTTTCTGTAGATGTGTTAATTCAGTTGGACGACACAGCCACTCTCATCCCCAGCAGTGAGCTGACAAGCACTTCACAGGCTGTCAGTGCCCCATCAGGACATGCAGGAGCGGAACTCAGCAGTCTGGACTTGTCTTCTCTCTTCTCCAGCATCCCTGCATGTCCTGGGACCACCGCTGTTTCTGTAGGCAGTGAAGGCAGTACTGGGGCAGGATCCTTCTCCATGGACATGCCTCTGGTTAACACCGGAATTCTCACAATAGATACAGCATCAGTCAGCTCGACCCTTAACGGGGCAAAAACTGTGGATCCTCTCATTTTAGCGGCTGGGCAAGATATGGGCGTACATGTATTAGATGCGGGATTGGGCACTGGAGGAGGTGGAGGGGTTTTGCCCCATGCCACATTGCACTTGGATGATGTGCAAACAGTCAACCCAGAAGAGCTGGGAACTCTAACTGCTCTGGCTATTCAAAGTACTGCATCTTCAGAACAACTCCACACGCTGAATTCTTGCAATCCCTTGACTGTAGAATCACCATCTACTCTCACGCCAACTCTTTCTTCATCGCTCACTCAGTCTCTTTCCTCACTGACATCGGCTCTTCCTCCAGCACTAAGTTCCTCTCTTGTTCCTTCTCTCTCCACCCCACTCTCCTCCATGGCTCTGGCGGCAACCCCTGTACCGGAATTACTCTCTCCGCAGGCAAAGGCTGACCTGCCAGGCAGTGAGACAGCTATTGGGCCCATGTTAAGCAGGGTGGAGGTCATGGCTCAGTCAGATGGCAGTAAGGGGATGTGTCAGTTTGTGTTTCCCAGCCACAGTGGGTCCTACAGTGGACAGAAAATAACAGAGTTGCCCTCGGTCACATGCCCTGTTATGGTTAGTAGTAAAGAGTCGATCTTGAACTTTCTGAAAATAGAATTTAATTTTTATTTTATTTTTTCTTGGTTAAAGGTTCTCATTCTTCATTAATTTTAAAACAAGGTAACCCAAAAGTCTAAATGTGTTCTGTTGTTCATCCGTTAGGAGAGCAGTGGATCAGCACGCACAGACTACAGGGCCATTCAGCTCGCCAAGAGGAGAAAACAGAAAGGTCCAGGCTCTTCCACGTGTGCCCCAGAGACTGGCCAAAGAAAGAGTAAAGGATCAAAGGGCACTAGCTCTGCTCCGCCGACTAATTCAGGTGCTCATTTTGGAGAAGGAGCTGCTACAGGAAATAGTGAGCTACCCATCCGGGATCCGGTGGCAGGCGCACAATTTGTACAGATTCAGCTGCTGCAGGTGAGATGATGGGAAAGAATTTGATAGCGTTCTCACCTCAGTTCAGTACATTGATTTGAGTGTGTTTGTTGTAGGATGACCCTGCTGCTGATGGAGACTTGGCTTTCCAGTTGAGTTCACAGACCTCGTGTTCACACTCTCAGCTCACTGTGGATCTGCCTGTCAACATCCTACAGGTTCATACAACTACTAAGCCTCATAATCATTGCACTGCTTTGTATCCTTTGTTTTATGTGTAGTAGAGTGTAGTGGAGTTATTTTATTTATTTGTTCAGTATTTATTTTTTATAAATTTAATAATTAGATTTGACAGTAGTTTGATTGATCAGTAAGCAAATGACATTTAATGGATTATTAACATTAATGTTTCCTTGCTGAAGGTTTTTTATATATTTATATATATATATATATATATATATATTTTAGTGGTGTCAAAATTAGCGCGTTTTTCTTGAAAAGGATTGCATTTATTTAGATGCAGAACGTCTTTATGACCACATCAAACGGGAGACGTTTCAGACGCGCTCTAACTTCGCCTATATATATATATATATATATATATACACACACACACACACACACATATATATATATATATATATATATATATATATATATATATATATATATATATATATATACACACACACACACACACACACACACATATATATATATATATATATATATATATATATACACACACACACACACACATATATATATATATATATATATATATATATATATATATATATATATATATATATACACATACACCCCCCCTGACAAAAGTCTTGTCGCCTATCCAAGTTGTAGGAACAACAAATAATAACTTGACTTCTAGTTGATCATTTGGAATCAGAAGTGGCTTATATGAAAGAGAAAGGCCTCTAGATTACTTATTTTACCAAAATAAAATCTATCATGCCTTGATTTTTAATTATTTAATTAGGAGAAAGGTCAGACTTTGCTTAGACAA
>JAFVLL020041542.1:0-2500 GCA_021397915.2 Tor tambroides | reverse complement strand
AAATATACTTGATGTCACCTACTATCCACAGAAAGAAATTTGTATTTATATTCAAGAAAGTATCAACATGCTCATTTTAACAGAAGAAATACAGGAACTCTTCATTCTCCCGTTCTGTAGCTTCAGTGTTTTTGTTTGTCTGATGTTTGCGGATAGAAGGCTGAGAGCATGGCATCAGTTTCTTGACTGACTAAAAGAAAGCAGACGGCATGTTCTCACTCCTACTCGTTTGAAAAGCAATATCAGTCATTTAAAGATGTTGTATCATAAGAGATCATTTGAGATAAAAGAGTTTGATGTATTATGAAAACATTCTTTAACCTTCCCAGTGAAGAAATTACTTGACAAGTACAATGCATCTGGAAAGTATTCACAGCGCTTCACTTTTTCAACATTTTTTATGTTAAAGCCTTCATTATTTTCCTCCAAATTCTACAAACAGTATCCCATAATGACAACGTGAAAGAAGTTTGTTTGAAATCTTGGCAAATTTATTAAAAATAAAAAATGAAAAAATCACATGTACATAAGTATTTACAGCCTTTGCCATGACACTAAATATTGAGCTCAGGTGCATCCTGTTTCCACTGATCATCCTTGAGATATTTCTACAACTTGATTGGAGTCCACCTGCGGTAAATTCAGTTGATCGGACATGATTTGGAAAGGCACACACCTGTCTATATAAGGTCCCACAGTTAACAGTGCATGTCAGAGTACAAACCAAGCCATGAAGTCCAAGGAATTGTCTGTAGACCACTGAGACAGGATTGTATAGAGGCATAGATCTGGGAAAGAGTACAGAAAAATTTCTGCAGCATTGAAGGTCCCAATGAGCACAGTGGCCTCCATCATCTGTAAATGGAAGAAGTTTGGAACCACCGGGACTCTTCCTAGAGCGGGCTGCCCGGGACTCTTCCTAGAGCGGGCTGCCCGGCCGAACTGAGTGATCGGGGAAGAAGGGCCTTAGGCAGGGAGGTGACCAAGAACCCGATGGTCACTCTGAAAGAGCTCCAGCATTTCTCTGTGGAGAGAGGAGAACCTTCCAGAAGAACAAACATCTCTGCAGCACTCCAGTCAGCACTGAATGGTAGAGTGGCCAGACGGAGTCCACTCCTCAGTAAAAGGCACATGACAGCCCGCCTGGAGTTTGCCAAAAGGCACCTGAAGGTTTCTCAGACCATGAGAAACAAAATTCTCTGGTCTGATGAAACAAAGATTGAACTCTTTGGCCTGAATGCCAAGCGTTGACCCTAAGCACATAGCCAAGATAACAAAGGAGTGGTTATGGGACAACTCTGTGAATGTCCTTGAGTGGCCCAGACTTGAACCCAATTGAACATCTCTGGAGAGATCTGAAAATGGCTGTGCACTGACACACCCCATCCAACCTGATGGAGCTTGAGAAGTACTGCAAAGAAGAATGGGAGAAGCTGCCCAAAAATAGGTATACCAAGCTTGTACCATCATACTCAAAAAGACTTGAGGCTGTAATTGGTGCAAAAGGTGCTTCAACAAAGTACTGAGCAAAGTGTATGTGTTGTTGTGGTTGGTGGTGTGTTTTTTTTTTTTTTAAAGCTTTCAAACAAACTACTTTCACGTTGTCGTGATGGGGTATTGTTTGTAGACTTGAGTAAAATAATGAATTTAATCCATTGTGGAATAAGGCTGTAACAACAAAATGTGGAAAAAGTGACGCGCTGTGAATACTTTCCGGATGCACTGTTTGACAAAATTATCACTCATTCTTCATTGCTTACGTATTTGTTTGTGATGAACAAAATGTGCACCAAACCATTCAGCGGTGATGCATGCTGGTTAGAAATCTGTCAGAGTATTGTCTGACTTGCTCTGATGTTATACTAGAAGTCACACATTGCTTTGTACTAACTGATAACGTAATCTGGATTACATAATCAGATTCAAAAACTTGCGTACTTCACACATTGCGGGGTAGTAATTGATTTAAACTTTATCTGGATTATGTAATCAGATTAAATGTATGTACTTTTAATTAGATTATATTACGTTATATTTTAAATAATTACAATTATGCAAATTTAGAGGCCACACAGCATTTGTCCACTGGATTTACAAAAATTGTTTTCTCAACATTTCAATATTGCATTAACTACTGATGAACACATTCATTTTTATTTGAATTATTACTCAGTGGGTTATTTAACTGTGTATTACTGTCTTTATAAGGCTTAAATGCACATTCACATTATTTCTTATTTACATGTAATGCAGGTATTCCCAAACTGTTTTGGCAGCCAAACCTCTTTCACCTAATATATTTGCTTAAAGAATCCCTGGGATTTTAAAGGGATAGTTCACCCAAAAATGAAAATTCTGTCATCATTTATTCATTTACATGAATTTCTTTGTTCTGCCAAAAAAAAGAGGAAGATATTTTGAAGAAAGTTTGTAACCAGGCTGTTTTGGGGCACCATTGACTTCCATAGTAGGAAAAAAAAAATACTATGGAAGTCAATGG
>JAFVLL020041541.1:0-11248 GCA_021397915.2 Tor tambroides | reverse complement strand
ATGAAACCATAGTCCGAAAAATCACATTTTTTATTGAACGTTTAGACGAAATAGGCTATGTTTTTTTAATATATATACCAGGCATTTATGGCTCATATAGTAGCCTATGATGTGAGAGCCCTGAACTAAGCAAAAATATGCAACTGTGTGCAGCTGATGTTATTTACATGGCCAAAATGTAAGATGAAATTACAATAGCTTGTAATGTAAATCAGTGAGAGTTGATTATACAGGCATGTTGTAGATGGTGTACAACAGGATTTTCCAGTAGCCCCTCACTGCAGAACAAAGATCCAGGGGGTGGAGATGGGTGGGTTTAGGGATAAGGGGGTGGAGACAGGTAGGTTTAGGTACATGTAAGGTGAGAGGAGTTGGATCTAGATCCAACCCCGCCCCCTGGAGCTTGAGTTCTGCAGTGAGGACCATCTCGGATTTTCAGCAAAGTTTTGATCATGTTGGTAATTTAGAAGCTTTAGAAATTCATATCTCAAATGTTATACAGTCAGCTTTATAGGGTTAAGCAGAAAATAGTGAGATTTATTTTGAGTTATTGTTTCAGTTGAGCGAAAAATCATGACACGGTACTGCAGTATTTTTTAATTAACTAAAATATATGTATCAATGCCTTTATAAAACACTACACACCATGCATCTTTATATATATATTTGTTTTAATTTCATTAAAAACCTGTTCAGCGTTTACAGAAGGTTCAGATGGCATACAGTAGTACCATAACGGCAGAAAAATATATTCACACTGGGTTTCACGCCAAAACCATGGAGTAAATCACATGAAATGGATTTAAGCCTTGAATGTGCAGTTATATATTTTTTTCAAGCCTTCTAAAATAACATAAGAATAAACGGTCTCTGTATTTATAAAATAACATGGTCAACTTCATGATTTAACCCCATCATACAGTAGTGGTGCAATTACCCTTCACAAAAGCCAACAGGAATTGATTTTTGAAAGGACAGAAAAAAGTAAATCATTACAATATACAAAGAAAAAAAGACTCTGGACTACCAATAGACAACAATAGAACTCCATAAACTCTGTACACATATTTGCATCTAAAATAAATAATTTCATCTTGTACAGGGAACAGTAGTAGTACAGTCAGTCAGCAGACCCAACTGAACTTCAGTCTGAGACTGAAGGTCAAAGTTCAGTTTAAGTTCAAAGGTCAGACTGAACGATACGGTAGTGACAACACCAGCTAATGAAACATGGACAAGGAAAGCTTTAAAAAACATCCAAGATCAGCACACAAATATTCACTCTTTAAGGCAAGGAACAGAGTGAAGCAAAAAATCTTGATGAAAAGCAGGAGTGATTCACGGAATAAATCACTGAAATGATACTGATATAATGACAACAACACTGCCATTAAAACATAGACAAACACATGATACATAAAACGCCTCCGCTGACGTGCGCAGAGGAACTAACACTCAGTTATGGACGCTCATAAAGGCCAATGTAACATTCAGCTCATTCAACACGTTATAATCCCAATGATATACATTTTATCACATTAAAAAAAAATAAAATAAAAACTGAACATGGTAAATGCTTTGAGTACATGTTCCTCATTCCTCAGTCATCAATTTCCTCCATGGTTGACTGGAGTGTCAGTGCCTCTCTCTCTCTCTCACACACACACGCGCGCACACATAAACACACAGTGGAACATTTTCAGATTAAATTACAGGAAAACACAGAGTTTATAATGTCATCTTGGGCTCACATCAAACACACACATCCTAACCTGCAAGCTAGGTCTGCTTCAAAGGCAGCTTATGACAGGTTTCATTGAAGATGCTCACACTGATGTTGACTGAACCCAAGAAAGTGAGTGAATCTTTAGAAAACACGTTCAGGTGACATTTAACCCAATATTCAAAAGAATATGCATCATGAACTTATTTTTACAACCATTAAGCCCATTCCCCCTTAAAGTCTGTTATTTTAATGTATTCTAATTTACTTTCCATTATCCTCAATGGTGATTCCCATTAGATCTGTACCAGTTATACAGAAAAAATTACTGTAATACTGCAACTGTACTTTTTGATTTCTAATTTAAAATAATTAAATTCTGCATTACAGTAATAAGAGTTGAGAGGGAAATGTGCAAAAAATAATAACCAAGGAAAATGAAGAAAAATATTAACAAGGATTTTAGGCAAAATTATGGGGTGAAATATGACTTGGAAATTCTTTTGAAATTCTTTTTTGAATTCACCCAAGCAGATATGATCATCTTCCGAGGATACCTTATCTTTTCCCATTATCTTCCTGTTTACTCTTCAAATGAGATGACAAGGGCAGTTGAGATGAGCATGCTGCCATATCGCATACACGCTCCTAATTACTGTGCTTTGTGCAGGAAAAATGAAGACAAATGGCCCTCTGAAAGAAACCTGAGTACTAAAACTGCCTCTCACTACAGAATTAAACGTGAACATCTCCAGACACTGCACTCGGTGGCCAGAAGGGGGCGTCCTTATTTGCTTCACTTTGTTGTGTAGTATTTTAAAACAAATTTTCCACCCTCAAACAATGGTGTTGAAAGTTAGCATGCATACCCACTCACGCACACATCAATTTCTCTCATACGAACAGGTAGATCCCTCCTAGAGGCCATGGAATGATTCACCTAAACTTTGTCCCGAACAGAACAAGTATTAGAATAACAACTATGACAAAGAGAATTAAAATGACCAGCATCTTGCGGTTTTTCTTCTGGTACTGTTCAGCCTAAGAAAGGAAAGAGAAAAGTTTGAGTGTGCTTTCCATCTCTTTTATGTAATATTACTTTTAAAGTGTCATGTGGATATTATACAGTCATGGCCACAAATATCGGCACCCTTGGTAAATATGATCAAAGAAGGTTGTGAAAATTAATCTGCATTGTTAATCCTTTTGATCTTTTATTTTAAAAATTTACAAAAAAAATTTAACCTTTCATTGGATAAGAATTTAAAATGGGGGGTAATATCATTATGAAATAAATGGTTTTTCTCTAACACACGTTGGACACAATTATTGGCACCCCTAGAAATTCTTATGAGTAAAATATCTCTGAAGTATATTCCCATTCATATTCACGATTTTGAGCACTCCAGGGTGATTATGAACAGCCATGACTTCCTGTTTCACAGAAATATAAATAGGAGGGAAAACAAAGCCCAAATTCCCTTAATTATCCATCACAATGAGGAAAACCAAAGAATATATTTCTGATGTGCAGCAAAAGATAATTGAGCTTCACAAATTAGTGAAGTGGCTTTAAGAAAAGAGCTAGAGCTTTGAAAATTCCCATTTACACCATCAGGGCAATAATTAAGAATTTCCAATCAACGTAAAATGTTATGAAACTGCCTGGAAGAGGACGTGTGTCTATATCGTCCTAATTTGATACACTGAGTTTGAGTGACTAAAGACTCTCCAAGGACCACAGCTGGAGAATTGCAGAAAATAGTTGAGTATCGGAGTCAGAAAACCTTTAAAAAAAATTGTCAAACAGCACCACATGCTGTTTGGGAGGGTTTCAGGAAAAATTCTCCTAGCTCATCCAAAAACAAACTCCAGCATATTCAGTTATCAGACACGACTGGAACTTCAAATGGGACTGGCTTCTATGGTCAGGTGAAACTAAAAAAATGAGCTTTTTAGAAGCAAACACTCAAGATGGGTTTGGTGAACACAAGGATAAAAAGTACCCCAGGTGTACAATGAAATATACTGCTGTATTTTTGATGTTGTGGGTCTATATTTCTGCTGGAGATCCTGGACATCTTGTTTAGACACATGGCATCATGGATTCTATGAAATACCAACAGATAAAAAAAAAAATCAAGAAGTGACTGACTCTGTTAGAAATCTTATAATGGGCCATGTTTGGATCTTCCAACAGCACAATAATCCAAACACAAACCTCAAAAACAACACAAAAATGGGTCACTGAGCACAAAACCAAGGTTCTGCTGTGGCCATTCCAGTCCTCTGACCTGAACTCTATAGAAAATGAGTGGGTGAACTGAAGAGAAGAAGCACCATCATCGAGCAGGGAATCTAAAGGGTCTGGAGTGATTCAGGATGAAGGAATGGTCTCTGATCTCTTGTCAGGTGTTCTCTAACCTCATCAGGCATTATAGGAGAAAATTTAGAGCTGTTAAACTGGCAAATGGAGGTTTCAAAAAGTATTGAAAAAAAGGGTGCGTTAATTGTGGTCAATGTGTATTAGAGAAAAACATTTATTTCATAACGATATTTCCCCCCCATCTCAAATTCTTATTATCCAATGAAAGCTTAGATTTTTGTGAATTTTTTAAATAAAAGATCAAATGGATTAACAATGCAGATTAATTTTCACAGCCTTCTTTGATCATATTTACCAAGGGTGCCAATATTTTTGGCCATGACTGCATGTACATTTATATTACACAACAAATGACTGAAAAAGTAAGTGTAAGCAATTACAACCCTTGACATGTTGCTTAACACATCATCAGGCTTGATAAGAGCCTCACCTTCTGCAACTGCTGCAGCCCTTCCTCTGTTTTGACACAAGCTTGCTCCACATTGAAGTCAATTCTGTCGAGGACTGTGCCCTGCATTGAATTTACATTGACATTAACAATGCATATTTTAAAAAATGTCATTTGCATATTTATGCAACTGCCTCAGTCAAAGCATATTATTAATTTTGTGTAGGAACCTAATTTATTTATAATTCTTCTTTTTATTATTCATTTTTATTTATCAATTCTTATATAATTCATATGAAATCAGTTTAAATATGTAAATAAATTAATATATAAAAATCACATCTGACCTGTTCAACAACCATTCCAGCAAGATCTCTAAATATCTCATTAAGGTCAGAGATGGACTGAACAATTTGTCGAATTTCTCTCTCTCGCTCTTCTACCACCACTGTGTTTTGCTGAACCAGCACTAGTTGGTCATCTGTAAACCCCTGAAAGAGTGAGAAAGACAGATGTCAACCATGTACTGAAAACAAAATACTATTACATAACAAAAGTTGCATTGAAATGTAGATTACTTTTATTTTACATACAGTACGCAGTGACATATGACTTGAATATGACAGTAGCAAAATGGATATAACACAGCATAGTTTATTCGCTGTCAAAATAAAAGCTGCTATTGGCCAGCCAAAAATTTATCAGTCAATGCCACTAATTTAAAAATGCCAAATATCGGCCGATATATCGGTTGTCCACTGCACACCAATATCTAAATGTTTGCTGAACAAAAACAAAAAAAAAGGTTAATAATTTTATATTATGGCCCATATTTAAATAAATGCATACAACGTTCACATTCACAGGGACATTAAGCATCAAAATATGACAAATTAATTGTAAATGTGCTTCCACCAATGCCAACAATTTAAAGCAACAGCGATCACCAATATGGAAACATGTATGTAGCATAAGTATTTGTAAAACAGTCTCACTCTGTCATATAGCGCAATATCTTCATCTTCCTCCACAAGAGGACCAGAGTCAAAAAAGTGCTTGGATCTTTCTTCACGGTTTTTCATACCTATAAACGAAAGCAAGATGTATCAAAGATTTGTCAAAATATAAACTGCATGAGGTAAAAGCTAATGTTCCTATATTGATTATCATAAATCTTGTGTTTGCATACACTTACGTTTCAGGTAGCTTGACTGTGTGTGTCTGAAGTTGATTGACAGTTCTTGAAGGCTCTGGGCCAGTGAGGAGACCACATTGGTCAACAGCCTGTTTTCCTGCTCTGTACAATGACGGCTCTGAGTCTGGAGCCCCGTCACAGCCCGCTGGCACCTGTGAAACATCTACACACACATATATGCAGACTCACTACAACTGCTGAAAATTGTTCGGTTTTATGATGTATGCTTTGATTAATTGCTGTAGTTATTCTGTCTGTCCACTTCAGTCTCTTTAGTTATAACAGATGGCACTGTAATAAAACAGCATTTCTGTGTGTGCTATTATACCTGTGTAATTTCCTGTGTAGTGATCTCGATGGCGTGCTCCTCTTCACTGCTGTCATCCAGCGTGGGCCGGTTCATGTGTTTGTCGTGCAGACTGGCCAGTTCCTTCATCTTCTGACGAATACGTGTGATTTCATACTGAATCTGCAGGAACAAGGACTTCACTGTTCATTCTGTTGACGATGGCTAGAAGTCTTATTTGAGCAAAGACTATGTATGCCAATGTCAAATGTCTATATCTAGGTTCAAAATAAATACTGTTGATTAACATTAAACAAAATTGTTTAAGACCACTTTTTATGTAAGCAAGAATTAATATACACTAACATTTAAAAGTTTTGGGAAAAAGTCTCTTATATTCAGTAGGGCTGCATTTAGAGTAAAAGCAGTAATATTGTGAAAAAAATAAATGACCATTTAAAATAACTGCTTTCTGCTTTAATATATTTTAAATTGTCATTAATTTCCCATCATTACTTCAGTCTCACATGGTCCTTTAGAAATTACACTAATATGCTGATTTGCTTCTCATTTTACTATACATTTTTTCAGGATTCTTTGATAAAAAAAAAAAAAAAAAAAGTTTAAAAGAACAGCATTTATTTGAAGCAGAAATCTTTTAGAATATAATAAATGGCTTGTCCAGTTCATTACATGTCACTTTTGAATTATTCTTTTTAATATTGTAAATGTGTTACTGTACATGTTTTTTTGTTTGTTTGAACAAACTAAGGGGTGAGTCTAAATGATTACTGGTAATTCATAGCATACCACAGATGCTGCCGGTAGAGCTCAACTTGTTTTGAAACTGGAACATGCCTTTAAATGTCACCGATCACTTAAAACAAACATCTAATAATTACCTCATCCACTCCCTCCACCCATTTAGGCGGGAGTCTCTTTGTGACACCGATAGCAGCCTCTGGATCCAAACTGATGCCTGACACCAGGGCCATACGGTCATCAGCCAACTAACAGACAGAGAGAAATCAGGGCAAACATCACATTTTTGTTGATAAATACAGTAAATGTAGCTATATGAGATTATTATTGGCAGCTGAAAGAATTATTGAACAAAATATTTAATGAAAACTGAGCAATCAGTGTAAAAAACAACAGTGTTCAAATTTTGCACAAACTGACCTTTTACTAAGCCCCGCCTTAAAAATGGCGCAGACCAATCCTACTTTATCCTTCTATTGTTCCATCATATTATCAGACAAGCTCTTGCTCTTTTTTTTTTTTAAGTCTATAGGCGTGTTTTTTTATGGTTTTGAGTCACAGAAGAGGAGCAGTGCCAAATTCCCAATATCAAATCACGCAGTTAGTCTGGAGTGTAGATCCAATAAATTTCTGTTGGCTTTTTTGTGGTTTTGAAAGCAATTGCACAGAAAAAAAAAAAAAAAATCGGTAAAATGTTGTTGGGTCACTTAAAACTGTAAATCAGGAAGAAAGGATACACGCTGCCAAATCTTGAAAGAGTTCATGCTGCGACTAAAACTATGTGTTGCACTCATTCGTTAATGAACACACATAAGTATGTTTTTATTGGTGATAAATTAACATTAATTCATTCCAACGAAACATTCTTTAAAGCTCATCTGAGTTATCAACAGTAACCAACGGGGCGAGCTTAGCAAAGGAAAGCTAAAACATCAAGGTTACCTCATCAAACTCCTAATGTGATAGGAAGAGCCCAGCGATGTCCCATCCAATGAGAGGAGAGATAACAGAGAAGGGGAGGAACATGAGGAGTGAGAGCAGAGGAGCCCAAGACAAAAAGCAGTGATCAGCATCAAAAAGAGTGACAGCAGGACTTGGACAGAACTGGACAAATCAGGAACAAAAACCAATAAATGCAAAGTGTTCTTAACTGAAGATTAGGCTAATTCATATATATGCTAATGTAGAAGACAGACAGACATACATACAAAATATACATGTGCATATGTTTTTTCGCATCATAAGATAAGATTTGTCCATTCCAGCCCAATAACTCCAACATCTCAATCCTACTGCATAATTGTGCTACTGATTCATAAATTCACTAAATAAGATATTAGGTTTGGAAAAACAAAGCACTTTGTGATGTTACTGAATTTATAAAATGCAATAAAAGATTAAGCTGGAAGATAAATCCTATTTTTAACCCAAAGCAACACACTGACATGATTACTTTAGATCTGAGCAATGCACAGCAGAAGATTCTGTCAGGATTTTGCAAGGCAGAGCAAGAAGTGCTTAGCTAGACCACAAGAAGTACAAACAGGAAAAAAATATCAACATGCAAGCAGATGGTAAGGAATGGAGCCACTACACCAGACAAAACACAAGCAGGCATGATATATGATTGACATAAGTTCAGAATGACGTCCGTGCTAGTAACACCGAGTTAACTTCAAATACTGCATTGACAGACATACAAAATCTGTCTGTCAGGACCCAATCAATACCCTATAAAGATATGGGACCATTTAAAAGCATTCTGGACAGCAGGCCGCCCACCAGCATCAAAGAGAAAGAAAAATGCGATGCATAACTTATCTGTAGGAAAGATCTATGGAAGATTGGGAGACAAAACATACTGCCTTCCTCTGGAGTCTCATTTTAAAATGTAAAAACATAACTAGAGCAAAGTATATAGAGAATCAAAGAGACTCACAAAAATATTTATAGCAATAAAACACCACACTACAGTTATGATGTTTGTAAATGCATAAAAATAAAGGTATTAGAAGCATTTAATAAAAATTGATACATAAAGGCATAAATTACTATTTTAAAAAGATTTAATGATTTTAAAATTCTATAATATTTTGCAACTTCCATGAACCTGGTTAACCAATCCAAAATATCCAGAATTGATAAATATTTCATTTAAATTATTTTTGTATGATCAAATTTCAGGAAAAACGCTAACCTACACTACCGTTCAAGGTCTGGGGTAAGAACAATTTCTGAAAAAAGAAATGAATAATTTTATTAAGCAAGGATACATTAAATTTATCAAAAGCGACAGTAAATACTTACAAAATATTTCTATTTCAAAGTAATGTTGTTCTTTTGAACTCTCTATTCATCAACGAATCCTGCAAAATCAGCGTTTCCACAAAACACTCTGATAACATTAAGAAATGTTTCTTGAGCAGCAAATCAGCATATTAAAATGTTTAAAAAATAATGAAGAATAAAAAAAATCAAATGAACTTTCTGAAGGACCATGCAACACTGAAACAATAAAAGTTATTTTAAATGGTAACAGTATTTCACAATATTCCTGTTTTACTGTATTTTTTATCAAATAAACGCAGCCTTGGTGAACATAAGACACTTAAAATAATAATAAAATCCCAACCTCAAACTCTTGAACGGTAATGTATACTGATTTGGACATTACTGTTTCGTTTTGTTTTCTAAAGACCTAAAGTTATTATTCTACAGTTATTAATCAATCATTAATTATCACCTTTGTTGTATTATACTGACATTCATATTTGAAATAAAACTACAAAAAATGTGTAAATGTTTCTCTTCAAGTTTATACATCTAAAAGCTATTATTATTTTCATAGCAAAGCTTAGATTTTCATCACTTATTTTGGCCACAATGACAATACAAAAGCCAATGAACTTGTAATATAACAGGCCTACTTAATTTTGTTCCACACACAGTATAAATGGATCATCATAAACGAAAATATACAGCTGCCTTCGCATTTCAGAAAGGGGCCCATCATATTTTAGGGTCCCTGGCATCAAAACGTCCCGCACTGATTAACTGATGAACTAAACGTTCGCAAAACTAGCACGACCATCACCTTTTAGTCATTGCATTGGCATTCCCGTGTGTTGAGGTAAATCAAAATGCGACTGTATGAGAAGTGTTTGATGAACAGCTAGCCGGTTTGCACAGACCTGCCAGCTCCTCACACGGCAAACAAAAAAGCAGAGGTTTGTTGGACAACCGACTGGGCCGACTGACATCAACAAACACCACTAGCTAGGGCTGTTGTCTAGCTAGCTCAGAATCACGCACACACACGCGAAAACAATCAATTCAGACAATGAACGTTAGACTCACCGCAGCATTGCTACGTGTATTCAGGGTACGACGGGGGTCGTATGTACTCACTTGCTCAGCCAAAATCTGCCGGTTTTGGATTGCATTGTTCCGCATTAATAAGAAGGCATCGGTCAGTCGCCGAGTTGCCATGGCTACGCAATACAAGGCGACAGTAAAATGAAATAACTGCGAGCTGCCTCGATGGCTGTCTTGAGATTAGTTACTCAGCTCGTCGCCAAGGCAGCTGGCTGCTAAACTAGCGAGCTAGCCTGCAAAACGGCAGGCAGGCTCGCCCACCAACTCAGCCTCCGCTTTCGAGAGCTTTCGGCTCTCTTTTAGACCAAGACAGTCCTGAGTCTGTATCCTGTAAAGTACTACAACATTACAAGACCGATAACCCAAGTTCTCAGCTCGGTTTTAGATAATGGATCATCATCTCAGTGACTTCCGTGACGTGGAATACGTAGACGTGACCTCACAATGAAACTTCCGCTTTGGGCAATGAATATGCAAAAATCAGATACGTTATTATTTATTACGACTTTTATTTTGAACATGATCGTTTTACTTAAAATGCATATCATAAAATAAATTTTGTAATATTTTAACAATTTGATAACTGATTTGGCTTTGTTTATTGAGTCTCATATATTAATATTACGAAAATGTATTTTATTTTTCTTATTTTTTAATACTGTATCCAAAAATATAATAATAAAATTATTCATTATATTTAAAAATATAGATTTTATGTACTATCATTGTCTAGCTTGTATTTTGTTCTTGATTAATTAAAAAAAAAAGCTTAATCACAGATGTTATTTAGACCTAAATACATTTTTATTTTAAACCTTATGATTTTATTTAGTAAATAATATATAAAAGCAAAATTAGCAAATCTAAACAATGTTTTAATATTTTTTAAATTAATTTTGCGAAAGTTTGATTATTTAGTTGCTTATAGGCTATATAAAAAAGAGTTGAATTTAACTGAAGAGCAGGAACTGTAAGTGTTGTCAAATAATTTTGTCTTTTATTTCGCTAAATTTTTATTTCGTGAATATAATAATGAAAATAATAAAATATCTTAATTTTTATTTTTCTGGACTATTCCAGAAGAGATCAGATGTGCTAAAACATTAGCCACATTTAAATCCAGACTCAAAACT
>JAFVLL020041539.1:0-19784 GCA_021397915.2 Tor tambroides | reverse complement strand
AGTCCCTCCATCTCATACTTCAGGCATTCTTTTTTTCCATCGATGGGGAAAGGATTATGCAATGTGTTCCTCCAGAGGCCCATGCTACCTGAGAGAAAGTTCACGCCAGCACAGGCGTAGCCGGAGACTGTGGGAAAGTGAACAGTTCCACAAGCTCGCAATGTTAATGAAAGAGTTAAGAGCTTAGTTTGCTTCTAATGAACCAGTGGAACGGATGGAACATATGTTGTGGAGATGATAAATTAGGTTAGACTTTTCTGGTCAGCAAAAAAGAATGAACTGTAAAATGTTGTACGGTATTGTTGTACTGCGTTTGTCCTCAAAAACCTTGTAAAAATGAAAAGCTGCCAGTAATCAAGAAGTCTAAAGACTCTCAAAACAGAGTGAGAGAGAAAAACCAGTTCAAAAAGTCCAAAAAGTTTCAGTTCACCTCGCTGCTTCTCACATGAGGTGATGCCGTTTTCTACCGGTGGGTTGCAAACCAAAAATCGTAGGTTGCAGGTCAATTCTGGTTTGGCTGTGGAAAAACAATGCTTAAATCCTTGTTAGTCCTTATTAATACGCAAAAGAAGCTTCTGTTTGTTACATCAGAGGTCCAATTCAATTGAATTCTATGGTTTTATTGCAAATTAATCTGCATCTTGGTTGAATCTTGTGCCAGCATGAACAGGTTGTATGACATTCCTTCATCCTTAAAAACCAGAACAAAACTACCCAAGATAAACGGAAATCCAACCCAGAATACATTTAATCACATTGCCAGTTTTGCAGTGCACTTATTTACTTAAAATTGTGCCTTCTGCTGTATTGTTACATGTAGGCCTATGCATTTAGCAGATGCTTTTATCCAAAGCAACTTACATTGCACTGAAAGTACACATTTTATCAGTTCATGCATTCCTTGAGAATCAAACCCATGACTTTGGGTTTCGATTTGGCACTTTTAGTACCATGCTACAGGAATGGTGCAGGAATATCTAATTTGCACTGTCACATTTTTGAACTTGCACCAACACAATAAGTTATATGACATACGGTTAACAATGGTGTTCGGCATCATTGATGTCAAACCTGGCATGACCTGTGAGTGGAAGAGTATCAGTGAATAACTACTTAATTTTTGGTCTGTTCCTCACACAATGTGAATGCAGATGAATTGGCATGTAGACTAACGCTTGACCCATGTTCTGATGAATACTGTTGTCCAGGTCCAACTCAATCACTCATTATCACAGCTCTGAGGACCCAAATGAGACTGCCAAGCTCATGACAGCTGAAACTGAAGCTACATCAAACATTTAATCAGCCTTGATCCAACCAGTTTTTGCCCCGAGGGTTCCCGATAAACATGCCAAGTTGCCATTCCTTCACTCTCCCACAGTCAATGTTTACAAATCTGTCTCCTCTGCACTTCAGCAGTCTATTTTATCACCGTGAGCATGAATTCTTTGTTTTACCTGGCCCAGGTATATCAGACAGGTTCAGCGCTGCATCTTTCCATATAGAGCACTAACTGGAGCAACTTACTGGCTCTAGGCTCTGTTTCAAACCTAGTAAGCTGACTACTGTCTACATAGACAGCTACCTTTTAAGGTAGCATGATAACTGAATTGGAACACACTATGTAGGCAGCAACTTGCATTATAAAAATAGCCCTCCTAATGCAAAATGTATTATCTGTATAGAGGTTTGTGTTGAGCGTTGCTAAGCTTAAAAAAAGGTGTTCTAATAAGCATAAAATTACTTTTTTGTATATAATCACCAAATATTTGATAATATAGTCAATTTCTAATTAAACTGAATTATTTTTATTGTTACATTTGGTATTGAATTAAATATATTTAGAAATGACGTTAAAACTGATTTGACTTCTATCCTGGGCTTGGAGCAATGCATTATCCATAGACATGTAATTTGTCCAAAAGTAAGTATTTTAGAAGGTAGGATATTTGTACTGCATGACCTTTGCATCTGAAGCACACCTGCATAAAAAAAAAAAAAAAAAAAAAAATTATGTATTTGAATTACACATAAAATGTCTATCTCAGAGTTTTAACATAAACAAATAAACTTATTGTGATGTGTATTTGCCAGTCATCCACAAATGAAACAGATAAGAAACAGGAAATATTTGCTCAATAAAATCATGGTGGCTAGCTGTGGAACAAGCAATATTCAATTAGTTAAAATGTATGTGACTGAAACAAATTTGATTTATTGGTGATAAATATATAAACCTGGTTATTGTGTATTTAAAACACTTTTTTTGTTGTTTATTAGTACTGTTGCAGAAATCTTACCTGTTCTTCAGTAATACACAAATCTAATCTATGACTAAAATTGCATCGCATTAGGTTTATTAGTTCATGTTAAAACTGTGTAATCCAAATGGGTGAAAAATTTATATGCAATTCAAATACATTAATCTTAAATTTAGACCATTTTTGTATATGTGTGATGTGTATGATGCCTATAAAAGCAGCTTGCTAGGTTAAAAAAAGTGCTGTATGCAACCATAAACATTTCAAACAGCAGCACACTGCATTGATTTTACATGACTCATTATGTTGCATGCTTAATTCAGTTACCATCTCAGAAGTTAATACTGATATTTTGCAATTTGTAATCCAATTTTGTGCAAAAACGTCCTAATGTTTGGCAGTCTGATCAAATAATGAGTCAAGAAGGAGACGTTAAAGATGACGGATGACATCGCTTCCAGTTCATTCGTCACAATGGATAGAAGGTCAAGTTGAGCACATTTCATTGTGACACAGCTTTCCCACGCAGCTCTGGTTGTATATTGCACATCAGAGTATTACATACACACAAAAAATCTGCACAATGTTCAGAGTTCTCATACTGCTTTCTTTAAAATAGTCAGTATGTCAAGAAAATTACAATTCTACACCTGTTTTCCTTACCTGTATGCAGGACCATAATGCACCAGTGGCAGTCAATGCCTGAATAAGAAAAGATGAAATCAAAGAACAAAAACACTTCATAATTCTTTTCATAAGACTTAAATGCATTGAACTAAAACATAATTTAGTGTACAAAGGGACAAGAGTTCAAATCCCAAACTAATGCATAATTATTTGCGAAAGGGAAGTGGTGTGTGGCCAAGTATGGTGACCCATACTTGGAATTTGTCCTCTGCATTTAACCCATCCAAGTGCATGCACACAGTAGTGAACACACCAATGCTGCGGCGCCCAGGGAGCAGTTTGGGGGTTTGGTGCCTTGCTCAAGGGTCTCACCTCAGTCATGGTTCCTGCCGGACCTGAGACTCCAACCCACGACCTTTGGGTTACAAGTCCAACTCTCTATCCATTAGGCCATGGCTACCCCTAGTTGTGTAATAAAAAAAAGAAGCAAAACTGCAATGGAACTGAACCAGTGACAAGAGGAGTTGAGGGTGATTTCTGAAAACCCACTCATAAACAAGCACCTGAAAGTTCAAAGATACAAAAAGGGAATTTGCAATTCAAGTCCACTGATCTTAAAAAAATAACCTCAGGGGCCTTTGAAATCTTGGATAGGCCTACATTGAAAAAGAGGAGCAAGATATACTTGAAAAAAAGCTATGAATCACTCAGTAAATTTCACTAATAATTACAAAGAAATGGCAGCTTCTTACAGTATATGTACTAATATTCACAAAACCAGAACAGTCTAAGATCATGCAAGGAAAAGGGTCTGATAAATTTTTCCAATACATCTTCTAGTGAACACAGTGATGCTAAAGAGCTGACGTTTGCACAGTTAAACACTAATGTGCAACAAGCAGGACAGCTGCATCTGTCCCATTATTAAATGGGATCAAAATGATTTCTGTTCCCAACATGATCTTGCTGACACTGTTGTTTCCACAGTCATGACTGGACACTTCAGTCAGACAGCTGGATCAGAGAAACATTTCCAGCCGCTGATTGGAATAGCTTCAGGTGGAATTTCTGTACGTTCTCCTTCATCCCTGTTTCTGCCTGGAGTGTGCGGTGATCTGGAATTTCTCACACTTGGGAAAGAGGGGGAATTCCACACAGTAATACTTCAAGACTCCCCCACCCCCACCCCCAAATACACACCCTGTCTGCTGAGCTCACTTCCTGCTGTAGACTCTGACAACAGGAAGCAGATAAGTGTCAGCAGGCGTAATGAAGGGGCGTCATCCAGGTGAGAGGCTGATTAATTGTCCCTTACAGTATAGAGGGAAGGAACGTTCCATAAATCAAAATACAGTGTCATTATAAGCCATTATCGCCACCATGTGGTGAATGCATGAAGAATAATTTCCAAACTGAACTAGTAAAGCAACTTCAGGACAGACTTTATAAGGAAAGATGGTAAGAATCATAATAAAAATCCAGTTTGTTAGTACCTTGCTGTTTGTGTTGGATCTCTTCATTTGAGATAATCTGCTGATGAATATAACTTTCTTCACTTCTAAACTTTAACATCCTCAAAAAGCATATGAAAAGAAAAGTGAGAACTGTAAAATAAGCAAGTGGTATGTATAATTCAGAAAGTTCTTTTTTATGGCAACAAATAGCATATGTTTATTTAGCCCGTTCCACAGTCATCTTCATAATGGCCATGGACTGGACCAGGAGTTTAGGAAACATGGTACGTTTTCCCACAAATTGCTTCAGGAAAAAGGAAGCAAGTGTAAAAAGAAAATGCAACAGTATTTTTCAGCTGACATTTTTATTCTTTCTGTTTCAGACAATGATCGAATGGAAAACTCTGTTTCTTGAAACAAGCCAATCAGGTGAACACCTCTGGTGGAGAAATGGGATTGAGACTTTCTGGAGCAGGACAAAGGATTGCTGAAGTTGAACAGCTGAAATTTGTGCTTTGTACAGTCTTTGTTGGAGAGTGTTCCAAGAATTTAGAGCATCATCTAACATTTACTTCATCAGAGCTGCTTTTGATTTAACGTTCAGAGGTTATGTAGGTGTAATAATCTATTAAATTTTTAAATCATTCGACTCACATCTGTTACTGTAAATGAAATGATTATAGACAGACATGAAAATAAAGATACTGCATGGTTCAACTGTGCAATGCAACATACATATGAATGGGGCAATGAACATTTTCAGATTAGAAAGGTGCACAATATAGTTTGTTTTGTGTTAGAGTAGCCAGGCATCTTCTGAAACCTTTATGTGGTAAGAACATGATCTCGCCTATGGCCTTTGATGTTAGCAGTCACAACAACACCTTACTGTTTCATTTTGTTACCTTCATCCAAAGACTGGTTAAAGGTATAGGCAACTTCACATTGTTATAATTCACAGACAAAAAGTTGTTATACAGTATTTATTTCACAGATTAACTAAAGCTGGATTACTTCCATTTCCATTCAAGAAAGGAACTCAATCTAACACTGCAAGCGAGCAGAATGATGCAACAAAATTAAATTGCTCCCAATGAAATTGGCATCAACAAACAAGCAGCACTGTGCGATTGCATTATAAACCATTTTGTTGATCATAATGGAACAATGTAGTTTTGTTGCAATGCACTGCTTGTTTGCAGCATATAGTTTGTGGGGAAATAAAATCACACTTTTACCAATTTCACAGAACAAAACTAATTAAAACAGATCAAGGACAGATTCTTCTGTTTTCAAAAAACACCTACATATATTTGAGGGTTTTATCTATTAGCGCTAACAAATTAAAATGGCTTAGTGAAAATAAAATAAAAACAACTGATATGACAAAAACAACATAAAATAACAAAAGCTTGATTTTAAAGCATCGAATCAACTAAACATCTTATTTTATCATATTTAATGACCTAAACCATGGACTAACAATCATCTTTTTAGCAAGGTATAGTAATCTGGCCATGCTTCTCAAGAGGATTTTTATGGGAGAGTCTATAGCACTTAAGATAATTGTAAAGTTTAAACGTTTAAGGCCATTGGAATTGCTGCAAGGCAGAATCCTGAGGGCTGCACAGAATACTAGACGGAATCTTCAATCAGACGGAACACTCAGAATGTGATTGAATCTTTAACATTATTAGACTTCAGCTGCCATCTTCATATGAAGAAACTAAGGGGACGATTTACAGTGATTATGCTTTCAAATATACACAAGAAGCAAACTGGTCTTGGGCTGGTAGTGCAAAAAACTTGAGCAAAAAAACAAAATTTTGCTCAAGATAACGTTCAAGTGTTGTGTTGTTTCTTTTTTTTTTCCAAACAGCCTCACAAAAACAATAAAATAAAATAAAATAAACCAGCACCAACCAATATCAGTTTTCTATTTAAGAGTGATGCTCACAAAAACACAAAGGATCAAATTTTAGCCAAAAAGCAAAAGAAAACAAAGGAAATTATATTTTGCATTAAAAAACAAAGCCTATTTTAATGACCACTAACATTTTTGTATTAACATTGCTTCCCCCCCCCACATTATTTGTAATGATTCATACTAAAATAGTACAATTAAAATTATTTTTCATACTGTATATATATATATATATATATATATATATATATATATTTTTTTTTTTTTTAAATCACCATAAATTATAATCTCTACCACAAATCAATCCATGATGTATAAATACTTTACAATATTTTTCCCCACATTATTTATTTTATTTTATTTTATTATTTTCATTATGATAATGAGAATTGGGGGAAATGTGCTTAATTCTTTTGAAAAACTCATAATGAAAATCCAAAATAGGCTTAATTTACCTAATGCAAAATATAATTTATTTTGAATTTTGAGGTGAAATATGACCTACACAAGTTCTTGATAAGATTTAGTGAGATTCACCCTTAGTTCGCTTTAAAAATAATAACTGCCTTAGCAAAACATCCCATTAAATGTTCTTCTAAGAAACCACTGTGGACTTGACAAAAAAAATCCATAATTAAAAAAAAAAACACATATAAAACATGAAGCATGATATCTCTGCCATTGCTGCAGCTCCTTCTGCTCTATCCATCTTTAAAGTGAGAAAAGAGCAGGCGGATCGCGTTAAGACGGGAAGAGGCCAGATCGCACAGCTGAAGTGTCGTTACTGGCTCACCCCAGACTTCTGCTGCACCGGGACGGGAAGGGGAGCACAGAGCAGCCATTACTTTTTTAGTGATTGTAAAAAGTTCCAAAGGTCTTTGATCACCTGCAAGAAAACAAATGAGGGGAGAGAGAGAGAGACAGAGGGAGGAGGGGGAAAGGATGAGTTGGTGAAGCTGGAACGGAGTTTCTCTGATGTAGCGACTCATTTGGATGCTTAATAATTAGAGCCGTGTGAGTCAGTTTGGACGAAAAGCTCCACATTAGTGGTGCGTCTGGGGTATAACTACAGCGCCGAGCCCAGAGGAAGGGGGTGCAGTCGTTGTACATACCAGAGGGTATGACTAGTGCCTCTCTTTGACAAAGACATGTCTCGCACCGCTTTGCCTGCTGTGCTCCCAAAGCCGTTTTTGCTCAAAAACACACTCACACATACACACGCACGCTCCACACGTTGTACATCTGAGAGGACACCTGCACTGCAAAGTCTGACACGCTCCAGCCTTGTTTCTAGAACAGACGCACAGGGCGCAATGCATCAAATAGCTCATAACTCATTACTGAGCAAAACACGAAAACATTTAAACTCTGTTCCAAATCCTAGTGAGCTGCCTTGCTGCATACTTTCGAAGGCAGCATCCCAACTGGAAAGGGACATCAGAAGTGATCTGGAACCATCTTCATAGGAAGCAACACATTTAAATAGTGCTCCTCGAGTGAAGCGCACAGGAGACTCGACTTAACTGCTAATTGCTACTTAATTGCTAACAATATGATAGGTATAAAAATAAGAAACACAAAAAATAGATACAAAAAAGTCCATTTTTAATAGTTTTAGGTATTGGATGAGATGTAAGTATATTTATAATCAACACGTTCAACATCTTTTGGAACAGCTGTTTCTATACCATGTCTATGAATACTGGTCGACTAATATATCGACCAGGGTCAAAATTAGACAGTAAACAAATGAAGAAAAAAAATTGGAGTTTCTGTGCTCCTGACACTCAACAGCCAAGCAGAACAGCAAAAGCTGATCATTTAAAATAAGGGCAAACATTTGGCGATAAGTTTTTCTGTTTCGACAATAATAAGTGTTGGAAGAGGGACTCGCTCTTTAATACTGAATATCTTTGCTTTGACCTATCTAATAAACATTTAATGCCACAGACCCCGCAACCAAATCCAGCTGTTAGATCTTCTTTATTCATGTTTTTCATCAACTTCTTGATTTGTGAAAAATACTATAATACAGTAATATAACATTATAATAAATATTATAATAAATAAAATACAGTAGGCTATAATAGGATTACAGAATCAAAACTACGTAAAGCACTTACCCGTGGGAACTTTTTTGGAAGACGCGAAATACGTACCAATAAGTACATATCACTGCAGTTTCCAAAAGAAATTAACACTAGAGGCGGTAAAACATCGAGCACTTGTAATCGTTTTCGTACAGAGTTATGACTTTGTTCATGCTATCGTTTAGGTTTAGGTGTAGTGCAGATGGTACGTTAATTTAAAATGCCACAGAGCACTAGAGTTATAGTGCCACTCAATGGACATTTCGAGTTAGAACTGCGTGACACCTGCAAAACCAACGTCACATAAAACGTACCATATGTACGTTCATCTGTTCCGGGGGAAAAAAATGAACACTCTTTTAGCGCCACCCAGTGGACATTTCACATCGAATGTGTCACGAAACGTACATGGCGGTACGTATTTCGCGTCTTGCGAAAAAGTTCCCACAGGTACGTTTTCGTCATGAAATCAGGTTGGTAATTTACTATCTTTAAATTAAATAGTGTGATTTCCTGCAGACCTATTATCAGCCATTGGCTACACTACTCTTTACGATATTGGCTAAAAAAATCCTTTTAATGCCTTTTAAAATGCTGCCTAGATATGGAGCTCACTAGGTTTTGGAACAGCAAATAATGTACACGCAAATAAAACTAATTTTCATTGTTTACATACAAACTGATTTTTAGGGGTAATGAAAAAAGTGTAATGTGTTTTAATGTGTTCATGCAGCTCAAAAAGCAGACACAAAAGTCATAGCTTTGATTCCCAGGAAAATACGTAAATCTTGAATGTAATTCGCTTTGGATAAAAGTGTCTGCCAAATAAATGGATTTAAATTTAAAATATGCTTAAATGAATAAAAATAAGATCACAAAGAAAAAATATTAAGGTACAATGAGACCTGGATGTGTTTTTGTAAGATCCACCCCGTTGAGACCACTAACACACATAGATACTCACACTGACATTTGCACTCTCTCGTGTGTAATTCATCCTGACAAAAGAGGAGCTACAGCAGACATGATAGTGCGCTTTAGTTAAAAGAGAGATTTTTCTCTTTTGACCCAAACGTAGCCATTTGTGAGGGCTGCTTTAGACTACTGCAATATTTTAGGTCAACACCCAGCCTGACACATATGAATGCAAAAAAAGCTCTAGACTAAAAAAGACAGCGAGAGAGGAATGAGTGAAGGAGGGATTTAAATCACAGCTAAAGATGTCAGGCATGACAGCTCCCTCCTACTCTTCTGAACGCCAAGAGGTCAATCAGTACATATTTCATTTGCTGATAAAAAAAAAAAAAAAAAAAAGAAAAGAGCAGCAGCAAGATCTCAGTATGCCACCCCCCAACCGGCCCACTTAGAGGATACTAAGGCCTAAAATATACTCAAATTGAATGTAATGTGATTATTTCACTTGTTTTTTTAACTAGTGACCTGAATAATAACATCTTGGCAGAAACATTTCAAGGTAACTCTATTGCCCTCCTGAGGCAGGGTTATTGTAGGTAACTGATGGTACATTTACACTACAATAATGTACATAAAACTGAAGAAACTTTGCATTTTTGAAAGGTTTCACACACAATGCTGTCAAAATGATCCCATTCACACGGATCTGCGAAATGGTCTAAAAACGTTGTATTATACATGCCAGGCCAGTAGTTGGCGATGTATAGGTATGCTTGCGCAGACCTATAGACAAAACACATATGCAAATTAGCTTTTTTGTAAGCTTACATGCAGACAATCACACTATCGTTTTTTAAAACATGCACTTTGAAACCAGTTTTCAAGAGTTTGTATTTTCAGGCCCCCAAAATGTCGTTGCATAAATAAGCAGCCAAACGCATACAAAAAAGTTTTCTGTTTTTAGTTTAAAATGGTGTTGTGTAAATGCCCACTAAAACCTAAAACCATAGAAAAAAACATTTTCGTTACTTAAAATAAAAAATAAATACTAAAAACTAAAATAAAAAATCATAATAATCTAAAACTTATTTTTATATTTTATTTTTTATTTAGTTTAATTTGATGTACTAAAATGAATAAAACTGAAATAAAAATGAATAAAAATATATATTGAAAATTTAAAGACAACTACATTACTAAAACTTTAACTAAAATTAAAATGAAAACAAAAAGCATCAAAATATTAACTAATTCCTCAAACAAAATAAAATATAAAAAAACTAAAATTTATTTAATTTCAGCTAGTTGCCAAGTTAACATTTCCTATTTACATTTAGTTGAAACTGATGTACTCTAACTAAAACTGAAAAAAAACTACCAACATATTACAAAAAAAACTATTAACAATTATATAAACACAACAAAATCACTAAAACTTACTGAAAAATGAAAAACATAAAAATAAAAACTAATTCAAAATATTAATTAAAAACTAGTATCTCACTGATACTAAATTAACACTGCCTTGAGGTCTGTTACTTTCCAGTCATGCGAGAACACATATATGTTGAACTGGACTTAGTTAAGTTTGTCTTCGTATAATAGAGCACATTTCTAGCCTGATGCTTTTGTATCTCTTCAATGGCTGAGGAATGTCTCATCTTCTGAGCTGAAGTGTCTTAATCTTTTAAGTGGACATTTCTTACATAAAAGACCTCTTAGAAGTGTTGATAAATTTTGTCAGGGCTATACATGCTTTTTGCGCAACATGAGAACACAAGAAATACTCCAGCCAGAGGGTGACAGTGCTTTATGAAAGCAGCGATACTCACTTGTTTATCGGAGATCTTGAAAGAGCTTCTAGCATAGTTCTCAAACTTCTGTTCCGTCTTTGGAAGTGGCTTCCCCTGTTTCAGAGAAACATATTTTTGTAGAAATGAAATGGCCCTTTTTCATCACTTGTGTCTCTCTGCTAAGTGTTGAGATCATCCTGACTCGGAGCCAGAGCGCTGCTGCCGTGATGAACAGGGTGAGTCGTTGGGTGTTGGACGCACTTCAGTGAACTCACATTTTTTGTGGCCTTTACAGTAATTCCAGTTCCCCTTATCTACAGCAGACCAAATGAAATCACACGGACACAAATCATCATATCTGCTCAACACAATCCATCCACCGTATCCTTCCAGTTTTAAATTATATATTACGGCACATCATACTATTCATTTCGCTCTCCTGTTTCTGCCATTTTTGAGAAGCGTACAGCTAGTGTAGAGATGTCTTTAAGGAATGTTACAAGTTTTTTCAACCTGCTGTCGATTGCCACAGACAATTGACTAGTCCCTTAGTACTACCATTCAAAAGTTGGGGGTCAGTAAGATACATACAATTTTAAGAAAGTAATACTTCCATTTAGCAAGGATACATTAAATTGATCAAAAGTGACAGTAAAGACATTTATAATATCACCAAAGATATCTATACTGCCATTCAAAAGTTTGAGTTCAGTAAGATTTCTAATGTTTTTAATGGAGTCTCTTATGCTCATCAAGGTTGTGTTTATTTGAACAAAAACAGAAAAAAACAGTAAGATTTTGTGAAACATTACTGCAATTTCTAATACTGGTTTCCTATTTTAATATACTTTAAAATATAATTTATTTATGAGCTGAATTTTTATCAGCCATTACTCCAGTCCTCAGTGTCCCATGATCCTTCAGAAATCATTCTAATATGCTGATTTATAATCAATGTTGCAACTGTTGTGCTGCTTAATATTTTTTTTTACATTTACACTTAGTCATTTTGCAGATGCTTTAATCCAAAGCGACTTACAATTGGGGAATACATAAAGCGATTCATCCTAAAGAGGCAGACAGACACAGGAAGTGCTCATAATATCAAGTTTCAGCCATTGTTCCACATAATTACAAGCTAGAAAGGGAAGGAATAAAGAGCAAGACTTTTTTTATGATGAAGTAAAATAGTGTCGAAAGAGATGAGTTTTCAGCTGTTGCTTGAAAATTGTCCGGGAATCAGCATTCCGGATTGGGGTGGGAAGATCATTCCACCAGCCAGGAACAGTGAACGAAAATGATCTAGAAAGTGATTTTGTGCCTCTGTGTGATGGTACCACGAGGCGTCGCTCACTATCGGATCTCAGACTTCTGGAGGGAATGTAGATTCGTAATAGTGAGTGGACGTAGGCGGGTGCAGAGCCTGTGGTTGTTCGATTTGCAAGCATCAATGTCTTGAACTTGATGCGAGCCTCAACCAGTAGCCAGTGCAAGAAGATAAAGAGAGGTGTAACATGGGCTCTTTTGGGCTCGTTGAAGACCAGTCGTGCCGCTGCATTCTGGATCATTTGTAGAGGTTTGATTGTACTTGATGGAAGTCCAGCCAGAAGGGCATTGCAGTAGTCCAGCCTAGAAATGACAAGGGCCTGGACAAGAAGTTGTGCAGCATGCTCTGTTAGAAAGGGCCTGATCTTTCTGATGTTGTGCAATGCAAACCTGCAAGATTGAGCTGTCTTTGCAATGTGGTCTTTGAAGGTCAGCTGATCATTAAAGAAGTTGTGCAGCATGATCTGTTAGAAAGGGCCTGATCTTTCTGATGTTGTGCAATGCAATCCTGCAAGATTGAGCTGTCTTTGCAATGTGGTCTTTGAAGGTCAGCTGATCATCAAAGATTACACCAAGATTTCTTACTGAACTTGATGGGGTAATTGTAGAAGAACATAGCTGGATGGTGAAATCATGCTGTAGAGTTGGAGTGGCAGGGAAAACAAACAGCTCGGTCTTTGCCAAGTTGAGTTGGAGGTGATGTTCTTTCATCCATACAGAGATGTTCTCCAGGCAGCCTGAGATCCGTGCAGCTACTGTTGGATCATCTGGTTGAAATGAGAGGTAGAGCTGTGTGTCATCAGCATAGCAATGGTAGGAGAAGCCATGTGCCTGTATGATGGGACCCAGTGATGTAGAGAATATGGAGAAGAGGGGGGGTCCAAGAACTGATCCCTGAGGAACCCCAGTGACCAGTTAATGTGCTTTGGATGCCTCCCCTGCCCAGGCCACCCTGAACCACCTTCCAGTGAGATAGGATTCAAACCAGCGAAGAGGAATCCCTGTGATGTCCAGAGATGAGAGGGTGGTCAGGAGGATCTGATGATTGACAGTGTCAAAAGCAGCAGATAGATCTAGCAGAATAAGAACTGATGATTTGGAGTCTGCTTTTGCAATCCGTAAGGCTTCGGTGACTGACAGTAGCGCAGTTGAATGGCCACTCCTGAAACCTGACTGTTTAGCGTCCAGTTTGTTTTTCTGTGAAAGAAACAATGATACCTGGTTGAAAACAACTCATTCGAGGGTTTTGGCTAAGAATGGAAGGAGAGAAACAGGTCTGTAGCTATCTAAAAGAGAAGTGTTTAATGTAGGTTTTTTGAGCAGTGGGGTTACCCGGGCCTGCTTGAATGCGGTGGGGAAGGTGCCTGTGAGGAGAGATGTGTTGATGATGTGTGTGAGTGCTGGTAAAAGTGTGCCAGAGATTTCTTGGAGAAGGTGTGAGGGGACTGGGTCTAGAAGACATGTTGTAGGATGGCTGGAGAGGAGAAGTTTTGATACTTCTGCCTCAGTGAAGGGACAAAAGGAGAAGATGGGAGTTTTAGCAGTGGGTGTGGTTGGTTTGAGGTCCTGTGTGTGTGGGGCTGAGAATTGACTGCTGATTGTTCTAGATTTGTCTGTGAAGAATGTGGCAAAATCATCAGCTGTTACAGAAGTGGTAGGAGGTGGTGGAGGGGGACAGAGGACAGAATTGAATGTTTTGAAGAAATTTTGTGTCTGGAGTGCTGTTGAACTACTTGTGGAAATATGAAGATTTGGCAGATGACAGCAAAGACTGATACATACTCAGGTCTGACGGATCTTTTGATTTGCGCCATTTTCTCTCTGCTGCCCTGAGTTTGGACCGATGCTCACGGAGAACATCGGATAACCAGGGGTTAGAAGGGGCGGAGAGAGTTAGGAGAGAGGACAAATATTGTCTACACAAGAGGTTAAAGTAGAGCATAAAGTGTCAGTTGCTGCATTCACATCAAGAGATGAGAAATGGGTAGGTGAGGGAAGAGAGGAGGATACTAAAGAGGAAAGATGTGAGGGTGAAACCTGTGATACTTTTTTTCACTGATTCTTTGATGAATAAAAAGTTAAAAAAGAATAGCATTTATTCAAAATAGAAACTATCACTTTACTACCACTTTTTTCCATTTAACACATCTTTGCTGAATAAAAGTATTCATTTCTTTAAAAAAAAAAAAGAAGAAAAAAAATTAGACCCCAAACTTTTGAATAGTAGTGTATACTGTAACACAAAATTTCTATTTTGAATAAACACTGTTCTTTTTAACTTTTTATTTATCAAAGAATCCTGAAAAAAGTATCAGAGGTACCAAAAAATATTAAGCAGCACAACTGTTTTCAACTTTGATTATGAATCAGCATATCAGAATGATTTCTGAAGGATTATGTGACACTGAAGACTGGAGTAATAATGCTGAAAATTCAGCTTTGCCTCACAGGAATAAATTATATTTTATAATATATATATATAATAAAGTTTTATATCAAATAGAAAACTGTTATTTTAAATTGCAATGATATTTCACAACTTTTTATGTATTTTTGATCAAACGGACACAGCCTTGATGAGCATAAGAAACTTCTTTAAAAAACATTAAAAATCTTACTGATCCCAAACATTTGAATGGAAGTGTATTTCAAATAAATGCTCTTCTTTCGATCTTTCTACTCATCAAAAAAGTCTGAAAAATATAATTCTCATAAGCAATAATCATAGTTTCCACAAAAATATTAAGCAGCAAAACGGTTTCCAACATTGAAAAAAATAAAAATGTTTCTGAGCAGCAAATCAGCATATTAGAATGATTTCTGAAGGATCATGTGACACTGAAGACTGAAGTAATGATGCTGAAAATTCAGCTTTAAATCACAGGAATAAATAGCATTTTAAAATATATTCAAATAGATTTTTTTTTTTTTTTTACATTTTAATCATATTTCACAATATTACTTTTTTAATTTAAAAAAATATATATTTTTTTTTAATTTTAATATTTTTACTGTATTTTTGATCTAATAAATGCAGTCTTGGTGAGCACAAGACTTTTATCGTAAGATTTCTTTCAAAAAATATTAAAAAATCTGTACCAACCCCAAATTTTTGAACAATAATATAGGTGGTGCTGACAAGATTTTAATATTTAAAATCAAATACTGCATATATTAAATATCTATTTATAGTGTTGTACTACTGCCTACTTGGACTCATAGTTAATTGTGTTGTTCGTTTTGACAAACTGAGGAATGAATTGCAGCTGGTCTTCGACAGTATATCACACGTGGTAAATTCACATTAAGAAAAATTCCTATTATAGCATCTCACTGCATGGTGCATTTGCATGCAGTCATTTAACATTTAAAGGATCAGTACTGGTTTCAAAAACAGCAACGTAATGAGAGACTCACAAAGATCAGGAGGCTCTTATGGATCTGAGGATGAGGATGAAGAGGGTTAGTGGTCAGGGGTGCATTTGGGAACTGATTAAGGAAGTGAGCAGGTGAACTCAGAAAGACTGGATAATCCCGATATGATGATATCATAGAGCTGGTCATTCCCCCTCCAGCCTTTAACTCGGACACTTCATTAACATTTGACCACCTCATCATCTGCTAAGTCGGTTTACTTATTGCTGTTAACACACAGCATGTGTGTGTTTGTTTGTATGTATGTATGTCAGGGCTAAAGCATGTGTGATTGCAGAAAAGAAATGCATTCACATGTAGCAAATGTGAAAGGGAATATGTACCTCTTTAGCTGCTGATGAAAGTTTGCTTTTGAGCTCGCTCAGGTTGGGAGTGCTGGGAGACTTCCCAGAAGGCCCTGCTGCAGACTTGTCTTTTACTTTCTGTGGTGTCTGAAATAGGAAAAATGCAAACTTGTTTAATCTAACCTAGTTCAAGTGAAGTTATTTATATAGCACTTTACACAATACAAATAGCAGCTTCACATTAATAAAGAGGAAAATAACACAATCAATTATGCAAACTTCATCAAATGAGACAAATCCAAATTCTGACGTCCAATGTTGATTCAGTTGAGTTCAATAACAGTGCTGATGTTGCAAAATGTGTCAGTTATGAAATTCAATAATAAAACACCTCTACAGTAGACAACAGTGTCTTCATTCAGCTCGAGTTCTGTTTTCATCTGATAGCCTCAGATATCACACATCAAGTTAGATATTGACAACAAAACGCAATGTACAATCAAAAAAAAAGTTTATTCTCATTCATAACATACACCAGCAGGCTCCTTGACCCATTTAGCCTTAATAACCAGCGGCCTAATCTGGCCCACAGACCTCTGCACTAATGACAGCACCCTTTGACAGATTTGGAGGGGTACAAATGATCCTTTTATTGCTTCCATGCAGGAGAAGATGAGCCCGAAGCTCTTAGATGCAGCGGGGGGACGGGACGCTCTGCCAAGAGGAGGAACAAATGACTTGTTCTTCATTGACAAGACTATCATTTCCAAACACCCTCATGTTATACAGAGATCAATAACTTAATGTATCAGCACCATTAAAATGATTACACACTGTGCCCACAAAAACGCTTTTAAACTATATTAATGTCCATTAATATAATAACCAAGGAGGATAACCAAGGACCCTGCAGGTTTTCAGACATAACTTCACAATTTACTGACTTTTTTGTAAGAAGAAACTGGTTTCAGAGCACCATAACATCAAATTTAATGACTGAGAACAAATCCAGGTGAGCTTTAGAATTAACTAAGTGAATATTTAATGGCTATAGTGCTTATTTCTCAGTAAAAATTGAATCATAATAGGAAAAAGTAAGGACATTTATACATTAATGCTTTCAACAATATGCCATTTTATCCTTTCCATCACAGACACAAAAAATATTGGATATATTCTTCCACCTTACATTGCACTCAAAATTGTGTAAGAGAATTTGTTTGAGTTGCATATAAAATTTTCAACCATTTGGATTACAGTTTTTACATAAACTTTATGTGATGCATATTTGCACTCATACATAAATGAAACAGTAAAGAAACAGGTAAGATTTCTGTAATTGAATACAGACTGAATGTGTTTTAAATACACAATAACCTGGTTTATACACTTATCGGTAACACTTTAGTATAGGGACCGATTCTCACTATTAATTAGTTGCTTATTAGCATGCCTATTATTAACATATTGGCTGTTTAGTACTCATATAAAGCACATATTCTGTATGACCATATTTTACTACCCAATACCTAAACTTAACTACCTTACTAACGATTAATAAGCAGGAAATTAAGAGTTTATTGTGGCAAAAGTTGTAGTTAATGGTTTGTTAAAGTGTGACCCATTTATCCTCAATAAATCCAGTTTGTTTCAATCTCATACACTTTAACTAAATCTTGCTTTTTCCATAGATATATTTTAGCCATATTTTAAAGATAGTAATTGTAAATGTAATTGCTTTCACAACTAACAGATTTATTCTGATTCTGAGCAATGTGAAAAAATGAATTTTATAAATATGATTTAAATAAAATCAAATACATGTAAATTATTAATATTAACTATGCCATGATTTTTGCCTGTTTCTTACCGTTTTCATTAATGACTGACTGACAAATATGCATCACATAAAGTTTATTCATTTGTTCATGTTAAAATTATGTAATCCAAATGGATGGAAATTTTATATGCGATTTAAATACAGAAATCTTAAATTTAGATTGGTTTTGAGTGTCCCTGTGAAGGATTTTTCAGGTTTTGGACACAGTTCGTGTTTGAAGTCAGTTTACCTCAAGTACACACAGGTGCTGCAGCAGATGCTAGAAGCGTCTCCTGTGACCGCTTGTGATCATGTTTCAGAGAGCGGGTCTCTGATTTCGTGACTACATCGGATGGTAATTTTCTTTCAAAGCCAGCAAAGTTTACCAGGTGTAAACGGGGTCTGTGTTGGTGCTTTGAAAGTAAAATGTTTACGTACTCGCTGATGCTCTGTCATAGTATAGAAGGTCTGATAGATTGTGAGAGCTAATGTCTGTATTATTACAGCTTCACCAAAGAATCTGGTGTCCACCCTCTAAAAGAGCGGGTGTGTGTTTGTGTGTGCTCATTGGGCACAGGTGTGTGTCCAGCTTTCAAAAGAGAGATGCTATCCCTCTGCAGACTGATATAAGCTCTCAGACACACACACACACACATACACAGTGGCCTGTCCATGCATGTAGCCCAGCCAGGAATCCACACTAATTGTAGGGTTACACTGATGGACAGAGCCTTGTTTTACACTGTAAGTGAAAAGATGGAACTAGAAGGAAGCAATGGAGATGAAAAGCATGAAGACTTCTGGCATATGTGAATATATGAATGCTTCAGATGACCTCAGAGGCCTTTAAAGTGAACCCAACTGAGACCATCTTGAGAGGTGGTGTGATTATGACATGTCTATTATCTATTCCTCTTTTAAAAAAGATAATAAAAGAAGACATTAAATATGTGTATGTATGTGTGTGTGTGTGTGTGTGTGTGTGTGTGTGTGTGTGTGTGTGTGTGTAGCGTCAGGAAAATAAATGGATGCTAAATCAGTTGAATTCTTTGTTATTGTTAACTAAAACAAAAAAAAAAATTAATTAAAGGTAATTGAAATAAAGCTGAAATAAAATAAAAACTTAAATTTGAGAAACAAAATGAACATTAGTTCATTGCCTAACTGAAATAAAACTAACTGAAGTACTAAAATTAATAAAACTGAAATAAATATATACATACATATACATTATTACATTAAACAATAACTAAAACCAACTAAAATTAAAATGAAAAGTAAAAATACAAATTCAAAATATTAGCAAATATACTGTATGAACAAATATTATAATAGTATATAAATAATGCTAAAATATCACTGTATATATACACACACACACACACAAACAGTTTGCATTAAAGAAAATAATGCAAATCAAATATCACCAGTCCTACTAATAAAAAAACAATGGTCTGAATGGAAAGTGTGTGAATAGAAAATTAAAACTGACCAAAATATGACCTGACTCCACTTTTAGGGGCAAGTACAGTGTGAAAACAAAAAGAAGTTTCTTCTTTTTTGTGTGAGTTTGGTTCTTTCAAAAAAGTGAAAACACCACAAAACCAAAGCATCTATAGGTGCATCATTGTGTACCAGTTCAGCTTCAAGGCGAACAGGTAAACATCCCTCAAGAATCCTCCAGAACTTTTGGTCCTGCTAGATGAAAGAAGAAAGTGAAGGAGGAACATAAAGTAACGGACAATGTCTTCCAGTCTCTCCTTGTAAGAACAAAATAAATAATCCCCTTTTCCTCTGTAGCGATTGACGAGCATGCGATAGATCAAAAGGTATCAGATTAAAGGACAAATGCACTC
>JAFVLL020041538.1:0-12184 GCA_021397915.2 Tor tambroides | reverse complement strand
TATATAATTTACATTATAAATTAATGGTAGAATTTAATGTTTTTTGCTGAATACAAATATTAATTTCTCTCCAAAATAAAAATAAAAGTCTTACTGACCCCAAACTTTTGAACAGTAGTGTATATCTATTAAAAATAAGTCAATTATTAAAATCAACAGAGCTGTCCACACTACTGCGAGATTGCTTAAATGAAGGTGGTAATTAATCACAAAATCAATATTTGTACCCAACCATAACAGAAAGATGTCAACACAGGAAAGAGAACTGAGATCATTGAGCCATTTCATGGGGGTTTTGGGGACAACATAAATACAGACTTACTGACCTTATCAACTTAGTCGTCATATGTCAATACTGCCTCCTTCCCACCTCCAGTGTTTCTGCTGTTCTCTCCTTGCAGTGTGAAAGCTGGTCAGTCTTCTGCTCCTGTGTGTGAGAGAAAAAGTATAAGAGAGGAGAGAGGCAACAGTAATGTCTGTTTTAGACCACAAGGATATGACAAGTCTGCTTTTACCTGCAAATATACTCCATGACATAAGCTGTCCTTCAGTGCAATATGCTCTTTCTCTCTCCCACTCACACATACAAACACACACACACACACACACACACACACACACACATACACAAGACAAAAAACAGACTTCGTTCAAAGCACAAGACGCCACCGCACATGTATACTTAATGTCTAACTCATGTTCTCAAGTTGTTTGTTGATATTTTATTCTCCACATTACAGCTTTAGCAAAGTTAACAAGGTGCTTCACAGAAAGACATGTAGTAGCTTATAGATCCTGAGGGCTATTAATATTAACTTGAAGCATGTTTTCAAATGTATTCCTAGTTTTTATTTATATATGTTCTTTGCTTATATATTGCACTGCATGTTAACAATCCGAACTGCAATGCTCATTTAATCTGGTCCCTATGTTATAATTTCCCTCTCTTTTGGGGATTGTGGAGTATTATAACTGACATTTTAAACAGTTCTTGCTGTGGAGTTTCCCTCAAGGAAGTTTCTGAGAGTCTGTCAGTAATAGACAGAAATCACATTTATGGAGCCATGCTCTCATATCAGTATTATGACTCAAGCCCATTGCCTTCCCATCATTCCATCACCAACTGCCTGCCCAGAGTGTAATTGCATCATTCTAACCCAAAGATTTAATGGTCATCTTGCCTCAGAAATGTCCCTCATCATTTTCCAATCAGTTTTTCAAAGTCATGTTATGCAACTGATAATATGGCCATTTTAACCCAAGTGGTTTTTCATTACGTTTGCTCAGCCTGTCATTAAGAGTGTCATTTATTGATGTTTCATTAACACATTTGATTCGAAAAGCATGTTATGCCTGCATATCTCCAATGCATGTCCTCATTCTGTCTCACATGGGGAACTTGTAATCTGCTTTAGTTGAAGAGGTATTGTCAAGTGAAATGGGAATATCACTACGAGCAACTTTAGACTTTCAGAGTGAATTTCAGCAAAGCAACAGACCCGTCAACACCCACTTTGATTGTGTTTTTCTGAAGAGGTTTTCAGAAGCAAAAAATGTCTGTCATGTTCACCGTAGGTTCCCCTTCTAGAGTCAGAATGGGGACATGTCATATCTGCCTGTATTTGTTGTTATATGGGATTAGCACAGGAAGATGGAGAGAGATGTGCACTGTCCCAGGCAGATCATACATTAGAGCTACTCATTGACTTCCCAGATGGCTAAAATCCCTAAAGAGGCTTAGCTGATTCTGATGACCGTGTTAATGCAGCACCCTGCCCAGGATCAAATGTATGGAATGGCAAGGTCAGAAACAAGAAAGCATCAAAATCAGACCTCGCAGTGCAGTAAATGCCAGTCAAGCCAAATTAATAGTTGCTTGATTATGCTTTTAATTTTTGCTCTGGAAAAAAGTTTCTTTATGGGCTCATTATCATTTCCAAACATCTCAAATTATGTATTGGCTTTAAAGGGATAGTTCACCCAAAATTGAAAATTATGATTTACTCATCCTGAAGCCATCCTAGGTTTATGACTTTATTCTTTAAGACGAATACAATTGTAGTTGTACTAAAAAATGTCCTACCTCTTCCAAGCTTTATAATGGCAGTGAATGGCGGTCGAGATATTGAAGCCTAAAAAAGTGCATTCATCCATCATAAAATACTCCACATGGCGAATGCAGATGTGCAGAGGAGAAAGCCAAACAAAACAGCAGTCACAAGGATTTATAAAGGAAAATGTCGGAGGATTACCATATAAGCCAAGAGGAGACTGATTTTACTTAGATGTAAACAAAACTTGGTTCTCACAAGACTTGCATATTCTCATCAGAGCTTATGCTACACCTATGTCCTACGTCATCCGCTTTCTCGTGAACACACGTACAATAGTTAGTGTAAGCTGGAGATTAAGGTTTATAAAGTTTTATGGATATATCCCCCGCACTGCATGGAGTAATTTTTATAATGGATGGATGCACTTTTTTGGGATTCAAAATCTCGACCCCCCGTTCACTGCCATTATAAAGCTTGGAAGAGCAAAGACATTTTCTAATATAACTGATTGTATTCGTCTGGTAAGAAGAAGGCCATATACACCTAGCATGGCTTCAGGGTGAGTAAATCATGGGGTAATTTTCATTTTTGGTTGAACTATCCCTTTAACGCCACTCTGAGGTGGAAGTGACGGTGATGTAAATGACACTTTAAAATCATTTATGAATCCTAAATACACAATTAAATAAAATTTTACACTTTTTGGAGAAATTGAAAGCAAACTTGATTGGAAATGACTAAATGCAACTTTGGATTAAAAACATATTAAGTGTTCTTGATTGTAAATGGAAATTACATCACAATTGAGGGACAGTCATAATACAGTATTTGTAAAATGTGTAATGTGTAAAAAAATACATATGTTTATTTACATTTTCAATATTTAAATAGGAGTTTTCATATTATGTTTAAAGTCAGGTCGAAGACAATGTAAACCTATGCCATCTATACATAAAACATATTTAAAAAGTAGGACAAATTTTAATGTGGCACAAAATTGCCCTACATTGAATAGACACGCTGCAGTGGCACTTAAATAAATATAAACCTTGTAATAGATTCTTAAACGTGTAGTTAAGTCACACACAGATATATGAACAGGAATGGCCTCTGCCTGGATTTAATTCAACAGCCTTTGACACCAACAACGTGATCTGTGAACCAACCAAACCTCTGATTTCTTCATCTGACTGATTAAGACAAATGAAATCTTGCTTACATGTCGTGTAGGAGCTCTAGTGAGGACCACAGTCTCGATCATAACAACCCCCAAAGCCAGGCTGTCGTTTGATGCCTCTTAATTAAAATTCATGGAAGTCATAGTTTGATACATATCTAAATTGAATCACAATCTGTAGTGACTGCAGTGAGATAGAAATGAAAGAACATTGGTGAGGAAAACTGGTGAGATACAAGGTCAGAGTGTAAGCAGCATTAAGATGAGTATCTCTATTATTGCATATATAGAAAATGATATACAGTAATCGGTTGAAAACAGCTTGGTCAGGCTTGAGATGGTAATTTCTCTTTCTTTTCTAACATTACTATTACTCAATATAATTTATAAGTAATAGCATCCCTTTCTTGTGGTGTTTAGAAATAGCAATGTTGATGTTCATTCAGATGTCACAAAAGTGCAGACTTCCGAACAAGATGTTTCTGCAGTTTAGTTATAATAAATGTTGGATTAATTGATCAATAACAGACTTTATTGTGTGTCCCTACAGCCAGTGTAACCAGCAGACTCTTCCTGTGACATATCAAGCCTGTGTCATCCCAAAGGACTGTGAAGTGACAGAGTGGTCTGAGTGGTCTGTCTGCTCAAAGGAGTGCTATGATCTGAATGGGCGTAAGGGACAGCGGACACGCACACGTCAGGTGAAGCAGTTCCCCGTGGGTGGAGGAGCTGAGTGTCCTGAGCTGGAGGAGAGTGAACCGTGTTCTCCTCAAGGAGAAGGAATCCTGCCATGTATAGTGTAAGTGCAGCATCCATTCTGCTTTGGTGCTTGGATCATGACATTTATATTATATCTAATTTTAAGCATTTACTGTAAGTGACGTCCTTATCTGATGCATCTAAAGATGCAGTTTGTTAACTGAGTAACTAAAAAGATTATGATGAAAAGATTATCAGTTAATATCCAAATTTTTGGGGTGATATTCAATATTATATTTTATATTCAAATTTAGTACTGTCAAACAGTTAATCGCGGTTTACATAATATATGTGTGTGTACTGTGTATATTTATTATGTATATATAAATACACACAAATGCATGTATATATTTAAGAAAAATATTTTTTATATATATTAAATATATTTAAATATAATGTAAATTATATGAATATAAATATATACATGTAAATGCATTTAAATATTTTCAAAATATGTACTGTATGTGTGTACTGTATTTATATATATACATAATACATATACATAGTACACATATATTATATAAACAAAATCTTTTATTTTGAATGCGATTAATCGTTTGACAGCACTATATTCAATACAATTAGCTTTTGAATTGTTCGAAACATTTTTTTAAGATGGTATTGCTTTTATTCAGCAAGAATGCATTAAATTCATCAAAAGTGACAGTCAAATCCATCAAATCTATCTTTTTTATTTTGAACTTTCTGTTAATCAAAAAAATCAAAGGAAAAAATGAGTCACAGTTTCCTCAAATATATATATTTTTTTTACTTTAATATTTAGTATTACTGTTTTAAAATTTATGGAAGTTACTGGAAGTTAAAAGTTACTGTTTTTTATTGTATGTTTAATCAAATAAATGCAACCCTGGTGAGTATATGAGACTTTAAACACATACACACAAACAAAGTAAGCTTCTTTTTTTTTTTATTAAATAATAGGCCTGCAATTTTCCGTAATATCTCTCTCTGTATGCACGTCATCTGTTGACGACTTTTGGATAGCATGAATGTGTTAAAACACAGATGGAGGAGTGAAGGGGGGAACGAGGGTGGGGGTGAAGGTCCTGCTGGGGAAGATGGAGAGATGGCAGCGGGTTGGTGGTTTGGCACAGCGCCACCCTGGAGGAGGTGAGCTGATGAATAGTGAACGTCTGAGAGGACAGGCCACACGCTGTCTAATCTGATCTCCCCCACAGATGGGCCCGTCCATTCCCCATCACTCATCACCTCGCTACACTGGATCTCACCAGAGCGGAGCGTGTGCCACTGTATTTGATGGAGGTGAATGGTGCTCCTGTAGTGCTGACCCAGTGTGTGCCGGGCCGCACTCTCTCACCAAACCCCATATGTGCTTTCACTGCTGTCACTGAGAATCCTTTACAGCAGGGGTTTATGACCAGACGTCCCCCAGAGTGAGATTCAGGTGGCCAAGAGTGGCTTGTAACCATTAAAATTTAATATTCACCTACTGTTAAGCATGTCGTAAATCTCTTAAAGGGATAGTTCATTCAGTATCGTTTATTCACTCTTATGTTGTTCCATATAATGCAGTGTTGGAGAAGCCTTTGTGAAACTGTAATGTGTCTCCATTTAGGTCAAAGCTACTGTTGAAACATTATTTTGCTACGCTACAAACTAGTAACAAAATGAGGCCACAAGAGGCCGCATCAAGCAAAATTTTACTAATGCACGTTTCTTCAAAGCAATAAAATAACACGACTATCTTTGAAAAAGGTGCATAATGTTTAAATTAATGTATATAAACCATATTTAATTAATTAATTAGACAATTAGAAACAAAACAGCATCAAGTATGTATGTATAGTTTAATACAAAGGACTGAAAACCAATCACAAAGAGTACTTTTTCATTTAAAAACATGAGATGCAGGGGATGAGGAAAAACCGCCTTAAAGTCACAAGACATGTTTTTTAAAAGTTGAATTTACATTAATTTTACATGGCTTTCTAAACATGCGGCTCTCTTGTGTGAGATGCGAGTGCAACAGTGATAGATGTCCCTCTAGAAAATGCAATACATATGCGTTCTGTGTGAACTGATTGGTTTCAGTTTTGACGTGAACAACATTGACATCCGCATTGATGTTCTCTTTTTCCGCAATATTTTGAATGAACAACGTAGCAGCACCGCATCTAATGGGTTCAGCTGGACAGGCTAAGAAAACCATTAACATGCAATGACACTTACATCATCATCGCATCTGATAAGACAGCCTGACGCACACCTAAAATCGAAATGCTACAGTTTTGCATTCGAATGTGGATTTTTATTTTAAATTCGACGAATACTCGAAATTCGATTTTTTTTTTTGACAGCCCTAGCATGCATACAATTATGGTTCATTAAACAAAACACATGTAGATTGGAATATTGTGAATGTTTGTAAAATCTGTTTATTTTGAATCAATTTAATTTAATTCAATAATATTTAATATATATGTAAACTTATTAGGAAACTGCTTTGCTGGTGGTTCATTATGCTACTTAACTATTAACATTTCCTATGCAGTGCATTACTCATTCAAGTATCCAAAAAAGAAAGCTTTCTCATTTCACACATTATGTGTAACTCAAGTATAGTGCATAAATGGAAAGAGAGGCCCTCGGAACAAAATATTGAATGCAGTCTTGTCAGAAGCACACTCAAACACACACTGACTCACAGCTCATGAATATGGAGCTCTGCATTTGTGAGGTCAAATGGACTTCATTTTGAATCTGTGAAAAAAGGTTGAGAGCCATTACCATGGAAAGTCAGCAGGATTTCTCTATTGGTTTTAAAATACAACCTGCTGTATTCAAAAACTGAAATAAATTGTTCATATTTACACTACAGAAGCAAAGCAAGGGACCATTTCCCTCTTAATTTAGAGTGCATGCTCATGGTCAAGAAATGTTTTCAAAAGGTGCTCTCTTTTCTTTTAACTCTTCTTTTTTAACTCTTCTAAAAGCTGGAAGCCAGATTTGTTATACTGAAGGTCACTGGACATTTGAACACACAGCACACAAATGCACACACGCATACACACACTACCAGCGCTTCCCCCCGAGCATGCCCTCCAGCTTTTGATCAGTGAGACACATGTGGAAAAGGAATGGTGATCAAAGGCCAACGGTAAAGAGGAGGTGCTTTCCTTTTCAGCCAGTGCTAACACTGTTAACACTGAACCAGAAGTTTTTTTTTTTTTTTGTCTCATTTATGTGTATCATCATTTCATTAGTAAAGGCTCTAAGATCTTTACTGAAATGACCATAAATTAATTGAATATGGTTGTAACTGTTTCAGATTTTATAAAACAAAAACAAAAAAAAATCCACAATTACCCCCGCACACCTGTAGGTAATTGATAGGTGCATAGGAAACCGACCAAAAGAAGGTCCAAATTAAAAACAAAAAAGAATAAATCCCGCACACTATCCACTCTTGCAAATGTATCAAAATATAAATGTATTCACTCACAACGTCCATGACCTTCATCAGGCATGTTGAATAAATTTATGTTTTGATACATTTGCAAGGGCGGATAGCATGCAGGATTTATTCTTTTTTGTATAAAAATAAATAAAAAATCCAAAATAGTTTGTTGTGAAATCAAAAATATTTACATACAACAGAAATATCCAAAATATGTTAACATAACAAAATATAACGAAATGAAACGAAATGAAATGAAACAAACATAACATACCATATCATATCATACCATAATTTAACAAGTCAGCCAAGACTTTGAAAGTAAACTAATTTATTTGTAATGTGCATGGAAAAAAAGTGAACTAAATGAAAATTAGGCATTGCCTTGACAACTAAGTGAAATAAGTTCAGTTGAAGCACTAAAATTACTAACTGAAAATAAATAAAAGCTGAAACTGTATGCTTTAACTAATAACTAATTAACTGATTAAAACTAAATAGTAATATTTTAAAAAATGCACATAAAGAATTACTAAATTAAAATGAAAACTGAAAATATAAAATTTATAGCTAATTCAAAATATTAATAAAAACTATAGTAGTATATAAATAATACTAAAATAACACTGATATGTAGTCAAAAATTACTTTTTCCCCAGTTTTTATTTTTTATTTTTAAGCTAGTGGACGTAGCTAGTAGCCAGTGAAGACTGGTAGTTAAGTTAAAATTGTATGTTCTTACGAAAATTAACCATGGTTTTACCACATATAAAACCAAAAAGTTAAACCATGGTAACCAAAAAGTAACCATGGTTTCGCTACGCTAACCATGGTTTAACTGGGGTATTTGTAGGAAAACTGTGGTTTTACAAGTGGTAATCAATACACCAAAAAAACATGGTTACTACACTTTTACTACAATGCATGGTTAATTTTCATAAGGGTGTCTCTGGACAGGAAAAACCGAATAAAAAAAATGCACATGATAATAAGTACAGAATGTGTCATTTTTGTTGCAACATTTCTATGCATAGCTCAGCTTTTGATGCTTTTTCCCTAGTGTTCTTTTGCTAACATGATAAATCAAAAAGCAGCAGGCCAGCCATCAAACTCAATGATGCTCAATAAAGCTATGACCTTAGCGCTCATCCTGACTGACGTGGCTTCTGATTAGTCTATTTAAAATCAACTATATTTATAACTCCAAAGGACAGACCAAAGTAGTTTATTTTTGTGTAATAAAAACAAATCTCTAGCCTTCAGAGGATAAATTAAGAGAACATTAAATACTCATCAGCACACGTCTGTTCACCAAATATCCTTCCTTCCTCTGTCTCCGCAGGTATAATTGGCGAACCACAGAGTGGAGCGACTGCAGGGTGGATGTGCTCCTCAGCCAACAGGACCGTCGCCGGAGCAACCAGACAGGGCTCTGTGGAGGCGGGGTTCAAACCAGGGAGGTCTACTGCGTTCAAGCCCCCACTGAAACCTCATCTAACCTCAGCTCTCTCAAGAACAAAGACGGTAACATAACTAACAAATTCAGTGTCTTAACCCTCTGCTTGAGGTTAATGCACTTGCTGGTTCAACAATATGTCCCGAACTCATTCTGATCTCTCTCCCCAATCATTTCCTGTCACATTCTCACATTATTTGAGTTTAATGCAAGTCCCACACTCAGTGTATGCGAGCACACAAATGCTTTCCATTCAGTGAATAAAACTGAATCCAGATGATTTAATAGATAAACATTAGGATTTGGCAACCATTCGTTTACTAGTGAGAACGGGGGCTGCAGCAACCATCATCTTACATTTGTTGTGCATGTATTTTTTTTATGCTAGCGTTAACATTAAAACAAGTTCATCCATGTGCTCAACTCAAAACTTGCCAAGACCCATACTGTGAAGATGGCGCAGTCCCCTGAATTAAAGCCCAGCTTCCAAAAATGTTCCCAGTTGGTGCTGACATCAACAGTACAGCAGCATATGATTATGGCATATGATGCCAGATTTAAACATTTAAGTGAATTTGTGAGATATAATGATCATTTTTATTCCTACTTGAATTGACCCTAAATAAATACATAAATAAATAATGCAAAGGAAGAGCAGTTATATAAGTGTGATAAGTTGCTTAAATCAGTGATTTGTGTCACGGTTTAAACTTCAAATATACAATTTGTTTATTATTTGGAAATTTGCTTTGACGTTTTCGGAGATGTGAGCTCCAGGCGTCAGCTGCTGTTCAGCTCTCATGAATCCATCGAGAGCAGCCTTACCTCGGCCAGTTCTGGAATTTGCCACTGGTTATGATGTCTGTATAGTGATTAAACATGAGCTATAATTTGTTTTGGGTAAATCTAATGGGCAGTCTTTGGTCTTATTAATCTATTATTTGTTCCAGAGCAAACAGTTTTGGCTTAGGGCAAAGTTTCTTAACTTTATATTTTTATATATTTTAATGCTGTATCAGAGCGCTGCCTTATATTTTTGACTGAATTGCTTAGCAATTTCCAAGTTCTGTCATGAAACTCTTGATGGCGCAGGCTGATGGGTCCTTAACGCAAACTGATGATATTTGCAGCGTTAAACTACCTGGCACAAGCTTATTGGTTCATGTTGCATATGCAGCCAATGAGCTTGCTGCTTTACATTTAAATGACTGGTTAGCGTTCACTAGAGCAGTGCACAGCATGCTTTCAGAGTTCCTCTGAAACCCTCCACCTCCCCAGCTCCACCTGTATAGATCTGCTACGGGTTATTATATATGCTATTTGTCCAGTGGCAGTAAGTCTTAAATAATCATTTGGTATTGAGAAGTGCTCTGTGTGTTAGTGATGGTTATTTTGTCTGAATCACGGCTGTGCTGATATAGAGCCATATCACACGGCTACTCATGTGAAATTTGATAAATGTTTGTGTGCCTAACATGCTTGATGCTAAGTTATATTTGGTAAAATCACCTTCCTGTTTTTGGCTCTGGTCACCTCTGCCCCAGTACAGACTTACAGGCTCACTGTGAGCTGTTAGACAAAGATCAGTTTGTACTGTGGTACACAATTCAAGCCAACATATAATTGGATTGCTTTTTAAAGGCTGAAATTAGATCACCAGGGGGAAATTAAGGAATAAAGAAGGCAGAGCTGTACAAATTAATGAGGCAGCTACTGTGGAATTTAAATGCTAATGCCGTCACAGACATACACACAGGTGCACATACACCCAAACACAAATTCTCTCTGGAGTAATACGACAGAAACAGGGAGGTGCCAGCACCTCATGCCATGTGCCGAGGCTGGTGCCGGGCCTGCGCTCACTCTCGGACTGACACAGAAACTCCCCTGCCATCTGCTCTGAGAGCTGAACCGCCGACCTCTCAGGGAACTTATTCAAATGTCCACAGCTGTCCTCAAGCAGTCATTGCCTGGTATGGCTTGGTCAAACTACAGACAGGAAGACAAAGCACACAGAAAGCAGCTCGCCTTTTGAAATGTAACAAATAGGCTAAAACTCACAATGGTGTATTTAACAGCTACTGTAAGCCTTGATTTTACTTGGAAAAAAAATGCCTGTGCTGATCTGCTGACATTGTATATTTAATGTATTAAGTTCATTGAGAGCAGATTAAGTTCCAGAGCAAAATTCACCACCTTAAGTGGCGTAGGCATCGGTGTTGAGCACAGTTGATAGTTTGGCTGTTGAAATTCAGATTTTTCATTGGTAAAGATCTTAAATGTGTAAATAAATAATGGCAAATTTTCTTTGTTTATACAAGTGAATTTAGTTTATATTATCTGGAGTCAGTGTGAAACTGGTTGGAAAATGTCCTACCTGAGTATTTTATTTAATTATTCAACACTATACACTATCGTTGTAAAGTTTGGGGTTGGTAAGAGTGATTTTTTTTTTTTTTTGCTCACCAAGGCTGCATTTATTTGATCAAAAATACAATAAAACAGTAATATTGTGAATGATGATGATGATTATTATTATTATTATTATTATTTTTTTATTTTTTATTTTTTTTTGTTGTTGTTGTTGTTGTCATTTATTCCTGTGATGGCAAAGCTGAATTTTCAGCATCATTACTCCAGTCTTCAGTGTCACATGATCTTTCAGAAATCATTCTAATATGCTGATTTGATGCTCGAGAAACATTTCTTATTATTATCAATGTTGAACAGTTGCTGCTTAATATTTTTGTGGAAACCAGAATACATTATTATTTTATTTTTTGTTTTGTTTTCATACATCCTTGCTGAATAAAAATATTATTATTTTTTTTACTTATTAAAAAAAAGACCCCAAATTTGAAAGGTAGTGTGTACATTGTAGAAATCGAATAACATATTGAAAATATTTAGAGACAACAGCAATACACCCAAAAAGTACACACGCAATTTGTATCTCTTTTGTTATGCTTCTTGGTGAATCAAGACCTTGGTGTCCAGCCTCCTTTTTGTGAGTAAGTTTTGCCAGACAGTGCTGGAATCCCATCCGTAATGTGGCCTTAAGAGAAGCACATGGCACTGACTGCAGCTTCCTGCTGGGGGAGGTGACAGGCCTGGTGCGCTGATGAGTCACGTGGTCAGGGGCGCCACTACGGATTGGACAGCATATTTACTCGGGCCCTCCCACTCGGGTGGGGGGGTTGCTGGAGGTGGGGGGGGTGGGGTTTTTTTTGTTGGTGTCCCCCTCCATACAGATCACGTTCCGGTAGAATCCCCCTCGGTAGAAATCGCGATCGCGATCC
>JAFVLL020041537.1:0-11042 GCA_021397915.2 Tor tambroides | reverse complement strand
ACAGAGGTATTACAATTTGAAGGTGGTTTATGAGGACACTGCCTATGTCCCCGTAAATCAAAAGGCTTAAAAAACATACTAAATGGTGTTTTTTTCTAAATCTAAAAACGCACAAAGTTTCCTGTAAGGGGTAGGGTTAGGTGTAGGGTTGGTGTAGGGCAATAGCCCATACAGTTTGTACGGTATAAACACCATTACGCCTGTGGAGAGTCCCCGTAAACCACAAAAACCAACATGTGTGTGTGTGTGTGTGTGTGTGTGCATTCTGGTGTTTGAGATAGTAATAAAGTGCTTTTGTAAACTCCTGCATGAATTCTGTGCTCATTGTTTGCGTTCACATCTTCTTTGACCAGGCAGTAACCCGTTTGTCTGATGTGCTTTAAACAGCAACATGTGCCACTATATAATGAACATGCAGTGATTACAGCTTCTGCTCACAATGATTACAATATAAGAATAACATCCGACAACTTTGTATCTCGATCTAATGTTGGCATCATATGCAGGTGGATTTTTGCACAAAAACACAGACAGAAAAACCTACCACACAAACATGCAATAATACACAGATAAGGATGTGTGCATTGCTCCTCTTTAATCTGGTATGACATACTTTTCATTGCTGTATTTTTTTTTTAATTAGCAGGTTCACAACCGTCTTGCAGGGAGAAAAAGTATTTACAAAAAAAAGAAAAAAAGAAAAGTGTTTTGGGTAAATCGGCAGTCTTTGACTGTCATCTCACTGACCGATGCTCGTTATTGAACTCTGCAGGCTGCCATAAAATCTTGGCTTTTTATTAGAAAATGTGCTTAATGTAGGCTAGCTGCTAAATCTGTCAAATAGCATTTATGTTGTTATTTTAAAGAACCTCTTTTTTTAACAAAATATGACATTCTTGACATTTTCATTGCTTTAGATCAGTGCTTCTTAATTGTGGTCCTGGGGACCCACCGCTCTGCATGTTATCTGACAAAGCCTTGTCCAAATACCCACACTTGTGGGCTGCATCTGAAAACTGAAAAATGCTGCCTTTTAGCTTCACTTCCTGTCTCATCTGATCGATTTTTGAAGGCAGCATAGATGTATCCTTCGCTGCCTTTGATATCCCACAATCCTGTGCGTTCCATTCCATGACGGTTGAGCTAAAAAATAAAGACGGCGTCTGAAAGTTGCGTTTGGTGGTTAGTTTGTGTGTAAATGTATATTTCTGATTAACCTTTTGCACTTTTGATGTTATATCTAATGAGAAATTTGTATTATAGTAATTAAATATTTTAGTTGTCACCAAAACTTGTTCTAGTTTGTTGTAGATCATTAAACCATTACACTGCCTCAGAAGCCTGTCCAAAATCAGTTTCATGAAGTGCCTTCCTACAAAAACGCTGCCTGCAATGTCATTGCCTCATAAGGCAGCGAGGCAGCAAGTCGGCTGCCTAAGTTTTCAGATGCAGCCATGGTCTTCATCCTCACTTGAACTTTTGGGCCAAATACAGGAAATGTGTCATACAAATAGTCAAGTAGTAAAGTGCAAAGACCACAAGTGTGGGTATTTGGATAAGGCATTAGTTCAGTTCATAGAGTCCTAACGAGCTGATGATATGAATCAGGTGTGTTAATAAGAGAGAAAGGTGCAATATGTACAGTTATGGGTCCCCAGTCCCAGGTTTGAGAAGGGGAGGGGACTTCTATCACACATCACCCACGTTTTTTTAAACCACAACAGCTTCCTGTTATAGTCAGCATTCAAATATCTGTGATGCTGCCACCACCTTTAATTCTTTAAACCAGTGTGGCCTGGCACCAGAAGACAACACAGCACCACAACTTTAATCACAATAGATCAGAGGTCTTCAACCCTGTTCCTGGGGAACCACTATCCTGAAAAGTTTAGCTACAACCCTAATCAAACACACCTGAAGTGGCCAATCAAGCTCCTCAAGACTGCTTGAAAATTGCAGGCAGGTGTGCTGAAGCTGGTTGGAAATAAACTTTCCAGGAGAGTGGGTCCCCAGGAGAGGTGCGAACAATGAAAGATCTATGTAGTTTGCGCAGCACAGTAGCTGGTTTCCTGATCCAGATCTTTATCTGGACAATTTGACAGACACACTTCCGGGAGATAAAATGAGCATACAGCAAGGACAGAAAAAAGGGTGTTATCTGTAGGTGTTTTTTTTTTTTTTTTTTTTTTTTTTTTAATTATTACTAATTATTACATTTGGTCTTCATAACGCAGGGAATACCTGGACACACACATAAACAGCATCTAACCACAAAGGGTCTAGGAACAAAATGAGAGAAAATGAGGACAAATTCACTTCTTGTTAACTGCCCTTTATAGAGTATATGCACATTAAATGCGCTCATTGCTGTGAGAATCTGCTTTGATGTTATTGCAAACTTCATGCCTGATACAGCTGAAATGTAGCACACACACACACACACACACACACACACACAAAATGGGAATCTCTATTGTGGTTACAGGAATGACTCTTGATCGTGGGCCGGACAAACTCTGTTGATTGGGGTAGTGGCAAACTCGTGGTCGTGGGCGGGATCGATACATAAAAAGAGCGTCAAACACGCGCTTCAGTTCAGCATTTATCAGCTCTCTGCTCTCATCACCTGCTTTCGCCAAGGACCCGTTTAAGGTATGAAAAGATTCAGTTTGTCTGTGAAACGTTTTTCAGATTAGGTTAATAAACTACATCTAGCCTACATTTAAGCAATTCTTAAGGATTCTTGCAGGAAATGGAGCATGGTAAAATGTGTTTTTCAGTGAGGAATGAGACCAACTTCAGTGAACCGAAGCAAACTCCAGAATCAGGTGAGTTCAGCAGCTGACTCAACTCAAATCAACACAGTCTCAACCCAAAGACACCGTGGCTTCTTAATAATACAGCAGATCAGATGATTTTAATATGCTGTATATTTTATTGCTGTTTAGATCAGCTGTTATGGCTTTTTGCTCTTTTTATCATCGTTCTTTTCATCATGTTCTTGATCTATTTCTTGCTGTGGAAAAGATATATATATTACGGTGGCCGAGAAGTGCAAAACAAATCACGATTCTGAAAACAAAATAACAAATTACAAACGCAAATGCAAATCTAAAAGGCAAAATAACAATTCAGAAAACACAACAACAATTCAGAAAACATTATAACAAGTCAGAAAACACATCGACAAATCAGACAAACCGGAAGAGGTAGGTATAGTTTGAGACAGAGCCACTGGTTTGGGAATAGATTACTCAGCGCTGACTGGACGAAACATCTGTCAATCAAGGTGTACAGGAAGAACCAGAAGAAGAACAGCAGAGCCAGCGTGGCGCAGATAGTAAATTGTGTGTATACTGCTATGTATTTTTGATGCGATCGACACGGGTTCGAACCTGCCTTTTAACAAACTTTTTTTTCTCCCTTTTCAAATCTCATATGGCATCTTAAAGGCATTTATTGATTTATTTTGAAAATTAAGGAAATAATCAAGTTTCGGGTAGGGTTAGGGTATAGTAGTGAGGGCTTTTTTGTACCAATAAGGTGGCATCCATTTAATAATTTGAATTAAAATTATAATTTACAATCAATACATTATTATTGCATACTGTAATAATGTACAATACTGAGGTGCAGATAATTGCCACTATTTGAAACAAGTAGAATACATAGAAGAAAAACCTGCTATTTTAACAGTGTAAATAGGTATTTGCACTTAGTGTAAATAGCATATTGCTAAAAATACTGCTATTTTCACTTAGTGTAAATAGAATCCATTGCTATTTGCACTTAGTGTAAATAGCTGCTATGGATATTTGACAGAACTATGTCAAATTTACCGTCACTCCCATAGACACTGTATTAGAAACGCCCTCGCATTTGCGTTAACACGTTTTTTGTATTCTGATTCAAAGGTAACATAATACAGAGTACAGTGTTGTAAATGTACATGCATATTTTTAGGCAGCAGCTATTTGCACTGTGTAAATAGCAATAGAGGCTATTTAACTAAGTGCAAAATAGCAATAGATGCTATTTACACAGTGCAAATACCTATTTACACTGTTAAAATAGCAGGATTTTCTGCTTTGTATACTGCTTGTTGCAAATAGTGGCAATTATCTGCACCTCAGTATTGTAGTACATTATTACAGTATGCAATAATAACGTATTGAGTGTAAATTATAATTTTAATTCAAATTATTAAATGGATGCTGTCATGTACTACAATTACATCTGTGTCTTTAAGACGGGGAGTAGGAGGCATGATGGGAAGTTTTGTTCATGTTGTTGGTGAATTCATGGGAGAGAAGTAAAGACGTGGTTGGTAAAATGTTAACCAGCGTGTGACTGATTTAATTCAGTAAAATGTGTATCATCTGACAAAAGATCAGATAACTTAAGAAACAGCTACATAACATTGGCGACGAGGATGTAGCCTGAAGGGTGTGAGCACTGATTACACGCGATGGAAAAGTCAGGTATTCCTACGTTTGAGTGCTACAAAGGTCCCGCGACACTTGGGCCAAGATGGACAAGGTGGCTGACATCGTTTGAACTTTATGCAGACGGAAAAGGTCTTATAATGGAAGAAGATGTCGCCGCGTCAGTCCGTCAACGACGCAGAGCGCTTCTTTTGCATCACGCTGGACCTGATGTCCAAGATGTATTCTCCACGCTGCCAGATACGGGGAATGCTGACGATTACAATGCGGCCGTTACAGCCTTGAATGCATACTTCGTGCCACGAGTGAATGCTGCATATGCACGGCAGTCCTTTTATAAACTTTCCCAAAATTCCGGAGAGACGGTTCAGCAGTTTGCAACGCGTCTTAGACAGGCAGCGAAGGACTGTGCATTCGAGGGTGACATGAATAATCAAATTCGGGATGCCGTCGTAGGCAAATGCTCATCAGCATATGTGCGCCGTAAACTTTTGGAGGAAGGACCTAATCTCACACTGGATCGCGCGATGGAGGTTGCTGCTCTCTGTGAACGGATAGAGGAACAGATGTCTGCACCATCGGTGAGCGACACATCAAAGTCTGACACAGAGTCTGTGAATCGAGTCTGGAAAAAAGGAGGAAAGCAGACCAAAGGAAAATTTCAAGGAAAACAACAAGCAGAAAGCAGTAAGATGAATAAACAGTGTTACAGATGTGGAAATACAGACCATTTGGGAAGAGACTTAAAATGTCCTGCCCGAGGCCAGATGTGTCACAAATGTAAAGGATGTGACCATTTCTCAAAAATGTGCAAAACTAAAAATGTTAAGCAAACAGTTAACCAAGTGGAAGGGCAGACTAACTATGCATTTGACATCCAAGATGACTGCAGGGGTACAGATAGATTGAATGTTTGCTTGGGGAATGTTCATTTGAGGATGCTGGTAGACTCTGGTGCATCCAGCAATGTCATTGATGAGAGAACTTGGGAGAAACTGAAATCCGAGAGAATTAAATGCCATTCGTACATCCCAGATACAGAGAAGAAATTGTTCTCTTACTCATCTGATCAGCCTTTGCCAGTAAAGGGAGCATTCAAGTGTGATGTAAGAATAGGCAGTCGGATGGTACATGCTGAGTTCATTGTCATAAAAGGGACTGGTGAACCTCTGTTAGGCAGAGAGACAGCCATGAAACTTGGAGTACTCAAAATTGGCACAGACATTGCAGCAGTAACAGACCTCAAACAATCACTTCAGTCACAATACCCAGAAGTGTTTCAGGGAGTTGGTAAGCTGAAAACTAAGCAAATCTGTCTGTACATAGATCAAACAGTCCAGCCAGTAGCCCAGCCTTTAAGGAGAATACCATTCAATCTAAGAGGTCCTGTGGAGGAAAAGATAAAAGAACTCCTAGAAATGGACATTATTGAAGAAGTAAACGGACCTACCCCATGGGTCAATCCAGTTGTAATTGTGCCAAAAGCCAATTCTGAAATCAGACTTTGTCTTGACATGCGACAAGCCAATCGAGCAATCATCAGAGAAAGATACCCCATTCCTACAGTAGATGAACTTCTACAAAGCATGAACGGATCAATGATCTTTAGCAAATTGGATCTTAAATGGGGTTATCATCAGTTAGAGCTAACACCAGAATCTCGCCAGATCACAACATTTGCGGTTCACAACGGAGTGTACAGATACAAGCGTCTCATTTTTGGAGTATCATCCGCAAGTGAACAATATCAACATGAGATAGCTTCTGCACTTGCTGGAATAGAGGGAATTGAAAAGGATGAAAGGGATTGGGCCCACTGAAGAAAGGGTCAGAGCTGTGGTGGAAGCCAGAGAACCACAAAATGCCTCTGAAGTTAGAAGTTTTCTTGGACTTGTCAGTTACAGCAGCAGATTTATTCCACAATTTGCAACCTTGGCAGAGCCATTGAGACGTCTTACCAGAAAGGACACAGAATTCGTCTTCGGGCCTGAACAGAAAAGATCATTTAATGCTCTGAAAGATGAACTTGCAAAGGCAGGGACCTTGGCATATTTTGACAAAGACGCACCAACCCAGGTCATAGCTGATGCCAGCCCTGTAGGGTTGGGGGCTGTACTAACACAGTGTCAAAAGGGTCAAATGGTGCCAGTGTGCTACATCAGTAGAAGTCTATCAGACTGTGAGAGACGGTACTCCCAGACTGAGAGGGAGGCCCTTGCCCTTGTATGGGCCTGTGAGAGGCTTCACCCATATATCTATGGGAGACAATTTGACCTGCTCACAGACCATAAGCCATTAGAGTCAATATATGGTCCACGCTCTAAGCCCTGTGCCCGTGTAGAGCGGTGGGTTTTACGTCTCCAACCATATAACTTCAAGATTGTCTATGTTTCAGGAAAAGAAAATATCGCTGACCCTTTGTCACGACTTCTGGGGAGCACAGCAGTGAGAGAGAAGCACTCACATGAATCGGATGAGTATGTGAGATTTGTAGCCATTAGTGCCACCCCAAGAGCCCTAACCACAAGGGAGGTGGAAGAGGCTTCAGAAAAAGATCCAGAACTGATAGAAGTGAGAAAAGCCATCGAAAGTGGACACTTTGAAAAGTGCATGCCATATGCAGCCATAGCTAATGAACTGTGCACAATAGACTATCTGGTTTTACGTGGAACACGTATTGTTCTTCCAAAGGCACTACAAGCACGAGCACTAGCACTTGCCCATGAGGGACATCTAGGCATCGTTGGAACGAAGCAGCATCTCAGGACCAAAGTATGGTGGCCTGGCATGGACAGAGCTGCTGAGAGACACTGTAAATCATGTCATGGATGTCAAATTGTCTCTCGTCCTGATGCTCCAGAGCCGCTGCGACCTTTACCATTGCCTGATGGACCATGGCAAGATCTAGCAGTGGATTTACTGGGACCCTTGCCTTCGAAACACTCGATCCTAGTTGTAGTGGATTATTACAGCAGGTTCTATGAGTATGACATACTGACCTCCACCACAACTTCAAATGTAATTGACAGCCTAGAGGGCATATTTAGCCGACACGGACTTCCTATAACACTGAAATCAGACAATGGGCCTCAGTTCAGGTCAGATGACTTCAAGGATTTCTGTGAAGGAAATGGAATCAAACACCTGAAAACAACGCCTAAATGGGCCCAAGCCAATGGTGAAGTTGAGCGTCAGAATGCCTCTATCATGAAACGTATTCGAATCGCACAGTCAGAAGGACTTGACTGGCAAAAAGAACTCAGGAAGTATGTTACAGTGTACAGAGGAATCGTGCATAACACAACAGGCAAAAGTCCGGCTGAACTTTTGTTCAGAAGGAAATTGAGAGGCAAGTTACCTGAACTCACATCTGTGGATACAGATCTCGAAGTTCACAACTATGATGCTGAGAAAAAAGGGAAATACAAACTTTATGCAGATGAACATTGCAAAGCAGAATACTCAAGTGTTGCTGTTGGAGATCGGGTTTTGATCAGACAGGACCAGACCAATAAGTTCACCACACCGTTCAATGCAACACCTCACACGGTGATCAGAAAAGCTGGAAATAAAATAACCATTGAGTCACCCACTGGAGCCCAGTACAGTCGCAACACTTTTTGATTATTTCCTTAATTGTTATTGAAAATAAATGCCTTTACGATGCGATACGAATTTGAAAAGGGAGAAAAAAAAGTTCGGCAAAAGGTGGGTTCCAACCCGGGTCGATCGCATCAAAAAGACGCGATTTACCATCTGCGCCACTAGAACTGTTGTTTCAACTGACTCTGCTGTTCTTCTTCTGGTTCTTCCTGTACACCTTGATTGACAGATGTTTCGTCCAGTCAGCGCTGAGTAATCTATTCCCAAACCAGTGGCGCTGTCTCAAACTATACCTACCTCTTCCGGTTTGTCTGATTTGTCGATGTGTTTTCTGACTTGTTATAATGTTTTCTGAATTGTTATTTTGCTTTTTAGATTTGCATTTGCGTTTGTAATTTGTTATTTTGTTTTCAGAATCGTGATTTGTTTTGCACTTCTCAGCCACTGTTTTATATATATATATATATATATATATATTATTAATGATTGTTAAAAAACAAGTCCAACATTGTGTTTTGGCTACAACTGTCTTTACATATCTGAATTAATAGAGAATACTTTGATGAATATAATAATATTTTATATTTCTGTTGTCAGATGTTTTCGGAGGGAAGCGCAGAAGGTCTTTGAAAACAGGTGAGTGAATCAAACCAAATCAAAGTTCTGACTGAATCACATGATCAGTTGTGAAACAGAGAGATGATGTTTGAATCTTCAGCTCAGACTCTGAATCTATGAATGAATCTGTAAGTAAATGTGTTTCTCTCAGGGATCCTCAATCTGCTGTCCGATTGATCTGATGATGCTCACTGACTGCACTTCATCAGCTCCGTCTCCAGAGTTTCATCACATCTTCAACCACTGAATGCTGTTCATTGTGTTATTTCTGTGCAGAGACAGACCGGTTAAACCGCTTCAGGTGATGATTCAAAGCTCACTAGATGCATTAATGTAATATTCATATCAAAGAGATTTTACATTATTAACCCCAGATGTGTTTGTTTTCTCTCAAACAAGTTTCATGAGGGTTAAAAGACTTTGAAGTATTGTTTCTATAAAGCAAATACACCTACAAAAGGCCCTCGGTGAGCCCGACATGCAGAGTTATTAGAAACCGTCTCTTATGTCCAGTATCTGGCAGTCTAGCCCTGTTTCATATTGAATAAATATGTTTTTAAAATAAAATAAATCTGTCCATTGATAACGATTATCTGTTTTGTTATCTCTGTTTCTTAAAATGTTTTGATATTTCCTTGTTTTTGTGTGAAGTCATCCGTCAGACAGCGATGATAAAACACAAGCACTACAGCCACATTTATGGGATGAATGGATGGATGTGTGCCCGTTTGGAAATACTATAATAATGAAAGTATCCAAGTATATGTTGTGACAATTTACACCTTTAATTGTAAAATCTTCTGCTTCACTTGCGATTAAACATATATCAAATGCACCGTGGCCAGAATAAGTGAAGCACATCTGATGATTGTCTGCTCTTAAAGTGCTGTTCTGTCAAACAAAGCATGAAAGGAGCCAGGATTTCCCCAGCACAACCCTTTCTGCTCCTCAGGATCACCCTCTGTGAGCAAATACTGACACAATGACTCACCGCTTGTTGTGACATGAAGACAGCAGTATCTGACGCAGGTAATTACACTCAGGGAATACCCTTAACTAGCAAGAACAAGTCCTGTATCTAAAATAGACACACAGTCGAACAAGATTGATGAGGAAATGTGGAGATAACACTGACAAACGCCGACATTAGAAATCACAACATGCTTTGACCAAGAATTTACCACATTTTATTTTAGTAACACAGATTCTATACAGTAGTTTCCAGGTTTTTATTTTTCATAGAAAGCATAGATTCAGTGCTATACAGTATATTAGCCTTAATCTTGGTAACGAGGAGCCATCAATGGTCTTAGCTGTAATCAGTGCTGGGTAGATTACTTACAAACTGTAGTCTGTCACTGATTCCAAATTACATGACAAAAAACAGTTACGTAATGCATTGCACATTTGAGATAATATAATCAGACTACTTTTTGATTACTTTTGATTACTTTGACCTAACTCATTCTCACATTTTGATTGAAATAAGATAATCTTGTACCATATTGACATTAAAAGACAGAGAAATAAAATATTTTCCATTCTTTGTAGCAACATGAAGTGCATTAAACATTGCATTACATCAGTTGTTCTCAAACTGTGGTTTGCGAAGGAACTGCAGGGGGATAAAACATAACAAGGGAGTAATTTAGTGCTGTTGTGAATTATAATGCACTCATGTAATCGCGTTCATAATCGCAGACGAATCGCATTCGATTATGAACGCGAAATTGCCTTGTCAGTGAACTACTGCTCTGTGTATTAAATGCCGCTCCATTTGAAAGCAGGTTATTGAGATTTAGCGCTAATCACAGAACCGGTGTTATGCCCAATTCTAACCCCTGCCAGATTATTACCCCCCTAGTATTGGTAGGTGTTAGGTTAGGGGTGGGGGAGGGGGTTAGGATTAGGCAATCAGATAGCGATTTCAACGAGAGGGGTAATAATTTGGCAGGGAGTTGAAAATGGGCACAACACCGGCATGCAATTAATTGCACAGCCCTAGATATTAGAGTAAAATTTCTATCATTTGTGTGGGTTTACAAACTCAAGCTATTTTAAAACAGCGCAAGAAGAGACAAAAGAGCAAACAGTAGAACAAACACAGCTTTACCAAAGATTAATATGCAAACAGGAACAATTATATTTTATGAATACTTCAGGAAAGATAATCGACTTGAGACCATAATAATAATAATAATAATAATAATAATAATAATTATATAATTTTTTTTTGTTTTTTTTGTATGTTTGCTTTTAACGGAAGACATTTCATAAAAACTAGAGATTAAATGAAGTTTGACCAAAGAAATGTGGGATCAAACAGTGTAAGCAGAAAGTTTTCAATAAACAATGGGCAATAAATAAAAGACATTA
>JAFVLL020041536.1:0-17176 GCA_021397915.2 Tor tambroides | reverse complement strand
CAGCCCACCCCCCTTTGCTCAAACAGACACTTTTAAACATTCCTCACCATCATTCAAAGCATTTAAGCTTTAGTCTCTGCTCCCCTCCACCGTCCAGAGGGGTGGGGGATTTAAACGGGGGCTCTGAGCGCTTGATGAGAGAGAATTTAAGCCCTTCTGAAGGTTACCGCCATGTCTTTTTACTATCTTTGCTGAGTTCATAGATTCTTTTTCTTTCCCTGGAGCTACAGTTTTGGTTGCATTTTTACAACTGGAGATGTTTGTCAGACATTCGGATATGTTGCTCACATAGATCTTCTTTAAAGTTATAAAAACCACACTATTTTATGATTTTGCTGAACCGAGCAAGCAGAGCAGAAAAACAGAGAACCGATTACACCAGTGAGAAATCTCACACCACCTTTTTAAAAATAAAAATACTGTTCGGTTTTACTGCTGGGAATTCTAACAAAGCAGTCTGAACATTAGCAGCGACCTGTATAGCTCTTCCAGCACCTGTGGTTGAAGGTGTCTCTGGGTTACAGTGAGGCGCTTTGAAGTTTCAGAATGTTCCAGAAAGGTGGGGGTGGAAGGGTTGGAGGTTATTCTGCTCCTGACTGAAGTTCCAGGCATTTTAGTAGGCCCATGTGATTTGCTCAGACAGCCTAAATCAAGCACAGATCAAAAAATCTAATCATCTGATAAAAGTCACTTATTGCTTGATTTCTAAATCACAACGAAAATCTAATTTGTTTGCAGTCAGGGTTAGAGGAAAGGTGGCTGAAAGCCGTGCCTGCCACATTGCTGGAAAATGGACAGGAATTTGTGAGTCACTGTTTGACTTTGCTCTGTAAAAAAAAAAAAAAAGTATGTGGTGCAAGAACCCTGTCTGACTTAAGGAGGCCGGCACCGTCTAGCAAACATGGCACATGAGAGATGCTTTAGTTTTGCGTCTCTGTGTGTGGCATTGCTGTTTATTCGTTCAGAACAACTGCATAAGGCCAAATGCAAAGGGCATGTGAGTGAAGAGAACAATCTGTTGCTTCATTCTGCACAGGATCAAATACTTAAGACTGAACTTTCTCTCTATGCACAAATTAAGCAAACAGAAAATCTTTTCAGTCAAGAAAAATAAAGTAATATCTGGGTTCAGTACAAGTTTAGTTCAATCAATAGCAGTTTTTGGCATAATGTTTATTACCACAAAAATAATTAAATCTTGTCCTTCATTTTCTTTCTTTTTCTTAGTTTTTTTATAACATACAATGGCAACGATTTTCAAGGATTACAGGTTTTAATAATTTGAGATTTACATTTTTTAAAGGACTTACATTTAATTTAATCTGTATAATTTGAGCTGTAAAGCGGTTGAAAAAGTTTTTAGTTGTTTTTAGTTTATTGCATTGTAATAGCTATGAAGTTATAAAACAATGTAAGTTTACAACAAAAAAGGATAGCAAGTGATTTTTTTTCTTTGCTAAAATCATATTTACACAAATATTGTTTGTGTCTTCTGGCTATCATATACTTAAAAAAATCAGTAAAAATAGGGCACAATATACTGTATTAAAATGAAGGAATATTTAGTATTGATGTTTTTTTTTTTGTTTTTTTTTTACACAGGTGTTACCTGTATTTTGAATTTTGAACAGAATTGTCCATAACTTTAACAAATAATGCCCTGACAGAAAATTACCAGTACATTTTCTTTCTTTTGATTTTATAGTGTATTGAAACAGTATATTAACATTTACAGATTGGCCCCATTAACTTCCATTGTAAGTACCTCCCTGTAACCCAGATTTTTGCTGTTTTAAGAGGAAGAACATTATGCCATAAATACTCGATTGAGCTTAATTTGTACTAAACTTGCAATACCCATTTAATTTGTAATTCTGAAACAGGATTTTATAAAGCACAACTGTAGACTCACATGTTGGTGGATAAACAGATTCTTCTGTGGCTGCCGAGTTCGTCAGCAAAATCTGATGCAAAAGTTTGTGACTCAGTGCTCAGAGAGATTTGGGTTTGCAAAGAGTGGAATTAACTCTGTGGTGAAAAGGCGTATGATGGCTAACTGTCTCACATGGCTGTCAGGTTTTAGTCATACCTCTCATTAGAACTAATCCACCGCGGTCTTTTCACACTGCGGACTGGATGACGGCCATATGGCATCTTTACGAGCACACAACTGGTTTACTGCACAAACTGTACGTCAAGTGCTTTTTTTGAAGCAGCCAGATGAAACGGTAGGTGAAGGCGAGTAGATTTGTGTGTGTCATCCAGGTTTGCTCTGTTTTGTTGCTGCCAGCTCTCCCCCGGTGAGGTTGTGACAGAGTTTGACTGGTGTCACGTGACCTTGCTGGAAGTGTGAGTGAAGAGGGGCCGGAGCCAGGAGACCCAATCTGTCGCCCTCGCCCCACCCTTCACACACATGCAGAGACAGAAACAAATTTGCAAAAATGACCCATATAGGCGTAAAAATCCACAGACGCTGTCCAAATTCTAGGCAAAATTTAGGAAAATGAAGGAAAACTGACTTGGCAGATTTGTGTGTGTCTGTCTTGTTAGGGAGTGTTTGCTGGCTCAGTCCTCTCAGACGTATACACACACACATAAACTTACTCTATTTTTCTCTTTCTTCTCTTTTCTCTAAAAAAAATGGGAGTCAGGCTTGTGTTGCACCAGTTTTCCCCTTTGTTCAGTTTGTATTAGGTGACGGGTCCACATGTTCTGGATCGTATCTGCTTTCATATGCAGTGAAATGCAGCTCTCCGGCAGCACTCTGGAGGCAGGAGGTCTGTGCATGAAAGAAACTTGAGTGCGAGACTGAAAACTACACCGCACAACAAAAAACGATATGGGGGGAAAAAAAGACAACCAGTGATTGGAAGCTTTGTTGCTTCTAAACCGCCCATTTTAGCGTTAATCCTTGACCTCAAACTGTCAGGCGCACCTTTTACAGTCAAGAATAAAAATTCTGACTGAACGGCTGCTATAAAATGTATATAAAAAAATGCACTGCTCTCGTCCTGGCTGCTGATTGGTCAGTGTGGTGTTTTGTTCGTGCTAAAATGCATAAAACGGGAAGAGATGCATGGGAAACAGGAAGGTAACAGGGAAGAGATGCCTGTGTACAATACAAAATTGTGTAAGACTGGTTATTTCTTAGCCTCCGTGTTTTTCTGAGGCTTGGCTTTATAATTTAAAAGGTATGCTGATAGATGAGTACATGTGTGTGTGTCTGGGCTACAGGCCGACTGCACAGGAGGAGATTTGTTGTTACTCAGAGTGTGGGTGGGTAGAGAGGGCGTGAGTGTTGTGTGTGGTGCTCTGAATCCACTCAAAAAGGGAAGCGATGGAAAGAGAGGGAGAGAGCGCTAAAAGGAAGAAAGTGGATGAGAGATGGATGACGAGGGGACGCACACTACTGTAGCTAAAACCTCTTCACAGAAATACAGCAGCCTCTGGCCGTCACATCTGTCGAGACCCCACACAGCCGACTGAGCTGCTCCCCACAGGAGGATGTATTTTTAAAACCACCATGGCATTTGGAATTATCTAAGAGGCACATCCATAATGTTTTGGTTAGGTAGACACTTTTTCAAGCACTACATATACAAAAAGCACTGTAGGTCTGATGGGTTTGTAAATCCAGTGGGATTTGTAGCTTGCCAGACGTTTTTTTTTTCAGAGTGAAGTTAGATCAAAGTTATTGGTTGAAATGAAATGAAGCTGTGTCCTGAGCAAGGTATAAAAAAAGCCCTTTGCATTGCCAACAAAATCTGGATTAGATAAATCTAGTAGATCCAACATGGCACCATAGCCATTACGAGAAAACTGACTTTACCGCCATACCACAGATTGATGACATGCATTAAGTGAATGACAGAAACAAATGGCATTGTGGCATTTAAAAGAATGAATAGATCTTTATTCGAATGATAAAAATTCTCATTCTAAAAAAGAAAATTCTGTCATCAATGACTGATTCCAACACTACATGATTGCTTTTGCTCTGCATACTTACCATAAATGTAGTCCAAACAACTAAAACCATATGATCAGAATGTAATTATTATAAACTGGAAGGATATGTAAATGATAAAATTGTCATTTTTGTGTCAGCTATCTCTCTCAAAATGTCTGTTAGGATGTCTGACTTTTGTAGAACATTCGGCTTTTGAAATAGCAGAATATTCTGGAAGAGTGTAAATAGCCGCATGTTCAAAGCGGAACAGAATTGTGCCTCTTTTCTCTCCCTCTCTATCTCTCGGGCCTGGGTATTGCATAGCTCAGTCAGAGATGTAGAAAAGGCAGTGTTACACAACAGGAAGTGAAGCATGTCTCGGGAGCTTTAAAGACAAATAGACTGGTTTGATCAAGTTTAGTGCCGGGCTCTCTTGAGCCCACCTCTCAATACCGGCTCAAGTGCACAAACACAGGAGAGCGCAGGGGGAGAAGGAACACTTATAGCTTCATACGGCCTGATTGAACTCTTCGTTTAGTGTTTTTCCTCCTTAAATGCCAGAGGAAAATGCTGCTTCTGAGAATAAGCTACACCGTCTGAATTAATGGGATATAAAATCTCGATATCTGTCTACAGTGTTGGGGAAAGTTACTTTTATAAGTAGCTAATGCATTACAATATTGCACCGATTCTTGAAAAAGTAGCCTAACTAATTGCTTTACTTTTTATGGAAAGTAATACATTGTTACATTTGTCGCCTGGGCTGGGCTTGCTTATTTGTTTTCTAATAACAAAAAATCCCAAAAGTTATATTTTTGGTAACCATAAGTGCTTTCACAAACTTTGTTACTTATGAAAAAGTAACTCAGATCTATCTATCTATCTATGTATCTATCTATCTATCCCATTATTCCTAGAGCCTGAGCTCAAAAACAGCAGTAAAACAGTAACTAAAATGGACAGCAGACTTCTAATGGTGGTAGAAGTATAACTAAAAAACAGGATGCAATATAGATGAGTGAATCATATTAAGATCCTGCTTTGGCAGTTAGCTGCTTATTAACGCACCCACACCCACAGGGCTACATGTACCAGGCCCACTAGCTCAAAGAGTAAGTTTAAACTGTAGCGTCAGCAAAAAGGCAGCTACCATTGTTTCAGCTTTTCAAAAGAACATATAGACTGGACTGCTGACAGGAAGTAGCTGGAGTTGCTAAAGGTGGGTATGCACAGAAATACAAATAAAGTGTTCAAAAGATTTGCTTTTAAAGGGACAGTTGGCCTAAAATATCACACTTTTAGGTGCACTATTACTTTAAGAGCTGACTACAAGAACTTTTTTTTGACTGAAGGTATATTAATTCTCCTCCTCACAGCTGAAGACTCAAGACAAGACACTCACCATATGAAGTCCTGTATAATGACAAAGCAAAATTACTGTACTTCAAGATGATTGTTATGAGGGGCTTAAATTAGAAAAGAGAGCAGGGTGAGCACTACTTCTGTTCCTAAAATAAATGCTTTACAAGATGATTGCATTGCTTCTGACCGTTTGGGCCCAGCTAAAAAGCTGTGGGCGATGCAGGAATATGAAACCAAACATACCGGGCAGCACCGAGCCCATTTTTCATCTCATTTCCTCTCTGTCCTTCCTTTTTCCAGCCGAAGCCTTCTCACTCTCTGACGGCCGTCCATCAGTTTTCTCTCAGCCCACTGTAAATGCCATGCTCTCTCTCTCTCTCTCTCTCTCACTTTGAGATTTAGAGGCTCTGAGTGTGACATGGAGAGGCTCAGCTTGTGTCTGCCTCGAGGCAGTGGTCCGGCTCAGCCGGGGAAATTTATAAAGTGTCTGACGTTATCGCCATGCGGTATGCAGAGCATTCGTTCTCCCCCCTTCTCTCTCTCTCCTCGTTCTGTATCTGCTCTCTCTCTCACCAAATCTTCAACCGTTTTACATTTCTGACATCTCTGCCCTGCTCTCTAACATTATTCTTCACATGTATCTTGCACTCTCCATGTACTTTTCAATATTTAAAGGGGTAGTTTGTCATTTACTCACCCCCATTATCTTCTGTGAAACAAAAGGAGAAATTTAGAAGATTGCATGTAAAAGAGAACCCAGAACAATGAAAGCAAATGAGTAAAGATGCTGTCAAGCTCTGAAATAGACAAAAAGAAAATGTTTTTTTGAAAGCGATGCCAAAGAACAACCATTTTGGTTTCCCAAAGAACCTTTCAGTTAACAGTTCTAAACATTTTTTCTTAGTGTGAAGAACATTTCAATAATCTAATGAACCTTTCTCCACTATAAAGTAGACTACCTTTTGTGCAATGAAAAGGAACTTCATGGAACATAAAAACGCCAATAAAGAACCTTTAATGGTTAAAGAGCACACATCATCTTCATACAATAGCTTTGTTTGAGGCAAAGACTAAAATCTAAGTTGCTCTATACTGAAAAACATCTGCTGGTGCATATGCAAATGACCAAAGTGCAATTGGTCAAGAAAGATGCCCATCATTCTTAATGACATCAAAATGTTTTTAAAAGACATATTTGAATATACACACATTCTCAGTACTGAAGCATATATGAACATTATCAATGAATAACAACTGAAAGCTAACCCATATAGACTGTTTTCTGGAGCTTAACAATGTCCATTCCCATTCATTTTCATTGTGTGGAAAAGAACATCTAGAAAGTCATATAGGTTTGAAACGACATGAGGGTGAGTTAAAATTTTTGGGTGAACTGTATTCTTTTTTCTTTCATGCAACACATGTACCCGCATATATCTGCTCATAAAACCCACATATCTGCCACGCTAACGTCCTGTTTGCTGTGTGTCGGCTACTTTTTCCATCTGTTCTTCCTCCCCCCTTCCTGTTACCCTCACTCTGTGCACTGAGGCTGGATGCTGGGAAACTGTGGATAGTGTTTTACTTTTGTGCTGCCACTTCTCTCACTCTCTTTTTTTTTGCTTTGTCACTCAACGCGACATGTCCTGTCACATGGTTCATTCACTCTGACAGACACAGGGCCGGAGAGTGCTGCCTCTCTCTCCCCCACATTTCAATCTCCCTCTCTCATTCTCCCTCTTCCTCCCTCTCATTTCAGCCCAGGGTCTATTCTGAGGAAGCAATTGGAAACTCAGTCTTGTGCTGATGTTTATCAGCCCATTCCAGACCCTGCATTGCATTTCTATCTGAGAGTGTATCAGAGCCCCTGATTTTAGATAGATATGATTAATGTTGTTACATACTCCATGGCATTATGCGGGAAGGGGAGGTTGGGGGGATATATATACACAGCCAATGATTTTCGGGATAATCTTCTTGTTTTGCTCCACAAGAGATCTCCATGTCGGAGTGGTTAAATAGAAAACAACACAAATTTGCAAATGTGCAGAGTCATATTTAGAAATGTATATGTGCATTTGGATGGATGGAGCCTGAGATGAAGCCAGAGAGGGACTCTAGAGGAAAAAAGGAGGGAAAAAGATTGCTCTGGAGTGACCCTATTAGGGAACTAATGTTAATACATTTCAGCAACATCCACCCGCTCGTGTTACTGCAGTGATGACACAAGACTTCAATTAAATCCAGGCCAGACGGGGAATTCACACACCGGCCCCTCGACAACTAGCTGCCTTGATTTCTCTTCTTACCGCTCTGAAGCACAATACTTCAACACATCTAACCACTTAAATAACTTTAAAACATGAAATCAAAAGGACTTTCTTAATAAATGTCTCTGGTCTTATTGTGCATGATTCATTATAAAGAAAATCAGTGTGTTTTTGTGTCTTAAACAAAATTTGCTGCTTTTTTACCATTAAGTACTAGTGCAGTCCAAATGTAGTGTTATTTTAGTATTATTTAAATACTGTTATAGTATTTATTAATATTTTCAATTAGCATGTATTATATATTTTTAGTTTAATTTTAGTTTAAGTAATTTTATTGTTTTTGTCACTTATATTATATTTGCATACATGTTATTTTTAATAATTCTATTGTATTATATTGTATTATTTGTATACAGGTTATTTAATATTTTTTAATATTTCTATTAATCTTTAGTTTTATTTCATTTTTAATAATTTTAGTACACTGAAAAAAATGGTGTAAAATTCCTAGAAAATTCCTCTAATTTTTGTCAAAGTTTAATTATGTTTTGTTAAAGTTTAGTAAAGTTAAAGCTTATCATCAAATATTTATATTTTATGTTATTTCAACTTTATTTCGATTGATAAAAAATGTTTTTAATAGTTTTAGTTAACAATAACAACACTGGGAATATGTCATTATAGAAAAAAAGGTTATGAATGCAATTTCATGTATGAACTAACACACACAAAGAGATTCTCCATAAATGTAATGTAACACAGTATCTCCTGCTGTCCCGTTCTCCTTGTACCTCTTCATCTCTGCCTCTCTAAAACGGATTTGTCTCTCAGGATTAGAGCTGACATGATTGCAGATTTTGTTGCAGATGTGTTTTGTTTATGAGCCTTAAGTGATTCTGAAAAAGGCCTTGCCACTTCACTGCTCCCCATTTCCGACTCCGCTGATGTGCTTTAGTGTCTTTTGGAGAGACAGACAGGGACTTTCAGACAGAGCAGAATTTTTAATAAGTGGAAATCTACTGCACCAGGATGAGGAAAAATATATATATCACTGTTTGAGAAAAAATAATATGGGACGAACCCCAGCGTGTCTGGCTTTAATTCAAAGCATACAGGCGGCAGAAGACCCTGTGCTTTTCCCCCCTCAAATCATCTTATCCATATTTAAAGGATAAGACCTGAGTGCAATAAGTGAAAGCAGCTTTGCATACAAGATCACAGCCAATTAAACTGACAGTTTCTCATTCAAGGAGGCGAGGGGGGAGTCAAGTCAGGAATTTCTCAAAAGTTACCTCAGACAAAAGAAGAAAAAATGGCTCTCGTATCCTAATATACGACCTGTCCGGAATACCAGGAGAGAGAAAGAGGGCTAAAAAAGCAACAGAATAAGAGAGGGATGGAACGCTAAGAAAATAAAGTAACAACGCCAGTACAGTTGTCGTATCTAGTCTCAAGCCTGCAAACACAATAGGTCTGTTCCAAAACAAAGTGGACTGTATCACTGCCTACATAGGCAACACCCTAACTTTACAACTTTACACTAAACACCCTAATTTTAACACTGTATATAGACAAAAACTTTGTACGCTACAGGAAAAAATAAAATAAAAATAATATATATATATATATATATATATATATATATATATATATATATATATATATATATATATATTACACACACACACACACACACACATATATATATATATATATATATATGAATTTTGAATGTTTCTTTTATGTTTATAAATAAACAATTCTAAAAATTTATTAATTCAAAAAAATAAAAAAAAAAGATTAAAGATTAAAAAGATTAAAAGATAAAAATAAGAAATTAAAATAATAAAGAAATTAAAATAATAAAAGAATCATATATACATATATCATATATTGTCACTAAACAATATCATCACTAAACACCCTAATTTTAACACTGTATACAGACAACAACTTTGTTCGCTGCACAAAAATTGTGTACAATAATGTATCTTTACTAGTCTAGCCTATTTTTAATGGTTAATTTGAATAAACTAATTCTAAGAATTAAAAAAAAAAATCTATCTATCTATCTATCTATCTATCTATCTATCTATCCATCTATCTGAATTTTGAATGTTTCTTTTATGTTTATGAATAAATATAATTCTAAAAATTAAATAATTCTAAAAAATTCTTTAAAAAAAAATTGTATCATTTGAAGATGCTTTTTTTTGTGGCTTTTTTTTTTTTGTCTGTTGAAAAGTATGCTTTGAAAGAGGGCAAATGACAATGGACAGTTTTGAAAAGATTCTGCATAAATAATGGAGAAAAAAATACTTTGGCCATGAGGGAAAAAGCAAGATTCCATTTTTCAATATTTTTATGATAACTATGCATACCAAACTAGAATGAAAATACAAACCTCATGATACCCACAGCAGACAATTAAATTCTCCAACTTTGTATAACTAAAATGAAACCGGCTCTCCAAAAACAGCTCATGACCTATAAGGTCATTCTGAACAATGGCGCATATTTAGAGAGACGCAACGGAGAGAAAATAGGAGGAAAAAAGACTAAATAAATGAAATAACAATCTTGTGACTGTCAGGCTCTGGAGGCGTGCCAGCAGCCGGAGCAGAGGAGGAGGCTCAGAGGAGAGAGAGATAGATGGAGAGAAAGAGAAAGAGAGAGAGAGGCAGTGAGGGGGTGGAGCTAGAAAGCGAGACATCGAAAGAGAGAGAGGGAGAGAGTGCTAGGGGATGAAGAATTGTGAAGGAGGAAAGAGAATAAACCGATAGATACTGAGAGAGGAGAACAAAGGACAAGAGTGTGAGTATTTTAGTCATCGAGAAAAAGAAAAGAAAAAAGCATGAATGTCAGAAAAGTGTGATCACTGAAAGACAGAGAGAGATAAAGTGAGGAGAATGACAATACAGACCAGAATACAATAAAAAAAAACAACAGGGCAGATTGTTGGAGATGTACACTTTTCTTTTGAGAGTTTGTACGGGTGTGGGTGTTTCTTCCATTACAAGCACATTTCTGTCGTGGTTGATTTTTATTAAAACAGATTTCATCTTTTTCTTTTTGTTACATGAATGTTTAATTTTATTTTTGGTTCTTTGGTAACTTTTGCCTCAGACTTTCAATTGTAATTGTATGCATTTTATGTGTAGATTGATTCATTTAACTCTTGCCTTGACTTTCAATCTTAGACTATGGATTTTTTTTCTAATAATAAATAATAAAAACTATGATCATCTAAACAAAGACTGAAATAATCATAAACCATTTCAATATCTATTAAAATGACTTTTTATAAAAATTGACTTTTTCTTTCTGTTATATGAAGGTCGCATTCATGGAAACCTTTTACAAATGCCTTCTTTTATTTATTTTTAGTATTTTTTCAAATGCATTTTATGTATAGAATATTTTTTTTTAACCACTGCCTCACAGACTTTCAATCTTAAACTATGAAAATTCTAAAATATAATAAAAAGTATGATAATCTAAACAAAAAAAAAAAACCCATGAAATAATCATTCAATCATCAATCAAAATTACTCTCTTTCTTTCTTTCTTTCTTAAAGAGGACTTCCAGAAATTGTAATTTCTACAACAACCACATATTTATCCCCAATCAAGTTTTTCCAATAGTAAGTATACTTGGTTGCCAAGAAACCAAAGTAAACCACTTAGTTTCAAAAATGGCTAAAACGTTATTTCACCACATAATGTTATTAAATACAACACATAATTTGAGTTGTGCTGTAAAAACGTACAAAAATTTGAAGAAAAAATGACAGAATTCTCCTGTAATCTCTCCACTGACAAATTAAATAAACTAGTGAGAGTGTGAAAAGCACATTTTAGGCCAATTTATTTTCTGAAAGTCTACAGGGCCAAATGTGCTGAAGAAACACTTGTGTGTGTGTGTGTGTGTGTGTGTGTGTGTGTGAGTGAGTGAGAGAGAGAATAAGAGGGAGGGGCAAGAGATTGAGAGAGTTTGTGTGAGGTAGAGAGTGTGATGGTGCTAGAGCTTTCAGTTCTTTGTGTGTGTGTGTGTGTGTGCTGGTCAATGCTCAGCAGTGCAGCAGCTCTCAGCCGCCCAGCAGGAAAAATCCCATCATTCTCTGCATACCGCACAAATTCCAGCTCGGCTTTCACCTCCTGGCCCCACTCCTCCAACCCCTTCCCTCTCTCTCCCTCCTCCTCTTGGCCTGCTCTTACAGACCGAGACTGGCCTGAACTCTCGCAATCCTGGGGCCTCCTGTCTTCTCTTAGCCTCATCTTTGACTGCAGACCCCCCTGCTCAGCTCTAGATTTCACTAATGCCATAACAATATAACCACAATACAAATCTGTATGCTGGCTGCCGTGCTTCACAAAATAAAAAAATATAACAAACCAATAAAATCTCAAACTGTGTTCATAATGACCTACACTATCCACATTAACTATATATCTCTGTACTGTATTTTAAGGTGAAAATGTATAGGGGTCAAAGACTTTAAGATGTCTGCATCAAAAGAAATTTACAAAAGTGATTTTATGTCCATACAAAGCACATTAAATGTAAGTAAAGTGTCTAATTTTAAGGTTTCAAACAAGTTTTTAGAGAATAAAATGTCAAAATTTGGTTGAAATAATGTTACATTGTCATTCAGTGTAACACAATATTTATATAAAAATTCAAACAACATGCTTATTCTGACGTGTACATATTAAAATATATAAGAGAATAAGGGAGAATATTAAATTTTATTGTGTTTTAAATTAGTAAACAATTCTTACTGACAAATGCACAAAAGCTAGGATAGTGGCACATTTTAAAAATGTAAAATTACAACTAATTAGTATTTGGGGTGAAAGTAATTAGTCTTTTAATACGACATAAATTGATTTTTGTTGTAAATATGCCTGACAAGACTGTTACACTGAATGACATTTTAGTGGGTGTCTTCTGTAAATCAGGGAAAAATGTATGATATTTTTTTTACACTCAGAACAACAAAAACAAAATTACAATTAAATTAAACAGAAAACTTTTTAATTTGGGGGCGGGGGGGGGGGGGGGGCAACAACAATTTAAAGCAGTATTACACTTATTGTTTTTATGCTTAAACCCTTTTTGGTCTTTGACCCATAGACAAATTGGCTACATACTCAAAACTCGAGAAGGGATGGTTCACACCAAAATACAAGTTCTGTCATCATTTACTCACCCGTACGTCGTCCCAAACCTGTATGACTTTCTTTTTCTGTGAAACACAAAAGAAGATTTTTTTTTTTTTTTTTTGAAGAATGTTGGTAACAATTTCAGATTCCATTGGGTTCCATGGGACTCGAAACTGCTTGGTTACCAATATTCTTCAAAATATCTTCTTTTGTGTTCCACAGAAGAAACTGAGTCACACTGTTTAGGTATGACATGTAGGTGAGTAAATGATTTTCATTTTTTTGGGTGGATTATTCCTTTAAGTTTCTTTTTTCCCCCCACCCAGTGGATAATTATTTACTTTGCTACATGCTGGTTTTCACCTACTCAGCAAAGAAAAGATCTATCAATGTAGAGGACATTCATTACGCTTCACCGCTCACTATAATATCACTATAATCAAATTGGCTCACAGTACAGTCCTGATATAATCCATGTGCTGTTGACACACCATCAAGGATATTCACAGAGTCACTTTACACCATATTGAGACAGGAATTACACTATTCTAATCATTATCAACTTATTTTTGCATACGGTCTCATCCTGGGCGACTTGAAAAGCCCTAGTGCTTCAGCCTTGATAAAACTTGCATAAAAGCATGAAAGACTCTTTCATGTTTCTGACCGCATTACGCAGCGCTTTGGACCTGATGAAATACAGAAAATGTCAGAGTCGTCGAGTTCATTATGACCTGACTTTGAAAATAAGAGTCTTGACTTTGGTTCAGAACGCAACTGCTGTACTGCCAGACAGAGAAAGTGTGTTGTTTTTTTTCTTCTAATGGATATACAGTGGAATCCAAATGGGTATTTTCCATTATTTTTCATTACAAATCATTTTAAAGAGCATAACAATAAAAAAAAAATCCAAGTAAAATGTGAAAGTGCTTCTATTTGAAATTGTTTATTAAAAAATTATTTAAATATTTAAAAGCATAACAATTAAAAACAATGAAATGAAATTAAATATTTAAGGTAAATTTTTGCAAATTGAAAGTGCTTCTATTTTTATTACAAATAATATTTAAATGCATGACAACTGAAATAATATTTAATTTAATAATTTATTTCAAATTGAAAATGCTTCTATTTTTATTTTATTACAAATAATATTTAAAGCATTTTTAAAAACAATAAAATAAAATTTAAAAAATTAAGTTAACAATTTTTACACATTTAAAGTGCTTCTATTTTTATTACAAATAATATTTAAATGCATCAGAATTAAAATAATTCATATTCAATAATTCACAATTCATAATTCAATAGTTCAGTTTTAACATTTTAAAACATTTGAAAATTCAAATTTTGATTATATTGATAATATTTAAAACCATAAAAAAAATCGAAAGAAAAAAATAATAGTTTCTATTTGCATTGAATATAATATATAAATGCATAAATAAAAAAAATATTATTTTCCAAATTTTAAATGAAAAATGTATTTCTAGATTTCATTTAAACTGTAATTTAGACTTTACACTCCAGACAATGTGGTCTCAAGCTTGTGGACCCCATTGTATTTAAGGACATGAAATTTGTTGCAATTTCTCCAGATATGACACACACATAATGTTCTCATCTTCCTTTAAATCTAGCTTTCTGGAGTGGATTGAGAGTGAATACTCTATCAGAAGAAGAAGAGTGGAGAGCCAAGGGGAAAACAGAGCTCTTGTTTTGCCTCTTTCTCTCTCAGGGCCTCCCAAGATGCCACTCAGGGAGAAGCTATTAATCATTGACAGGCCCCCGTGGCTGTGTGTGTCTGTGCGGGGCCGTATGGACTTAGCACAGGCAGGACATTGAGAGTAGATGTCTAAAGCCAGGCTGCTCATAGAAACATTAGCAGCATTCTCCACGCCCACTGTAAAGCCCTCTCTAAGACATGGGAGTCTGTCCCTACAGCAGGTGAAAAAACTCCCCACCGCCCCACAAAGAAAGCACAACGGTGGCATGCATACACACACACACACACATACACAAACACACAGCTGAAAACCGATCTCCCACAGGATATGCTTACAGCCCTGGCTGCTGCCTCTCTCACAGACTGCCAACAATGTTACACCCAGGAGAGAGTATGTGTGAGAGAAAAAAAGAGACGGAGAGAGGGAATCATACACAGGGTGAGGGGGAAAAAAACTAGAAGGAGAGAACGAGGGCAGGAAAAGGCCAAAAGAGAAAACGAAGGGGTGTCTTTGGGGACAAAAAGAAGAAAAAAACACAATGGAAACACAAGATGGAGAGAGTGTGGAAAAGAAAATGCGAGGAACAGACGGAGACGGGCGGTTAGCATGAAAACCGGTCTCGGAGTAATGTGGCTTTAATCTGGTATTTCCTTTTCGCAGAACGAGGGATATTCCTGGGGAAGGGTGGGAGAGTAACACACACTCGACGCTGTCTCCTGGCCTCGAGACCAGCTGCAAGGCCGTGCTGCCCTGGCTGCTCACTGGGCCTTAACAAGAGCCACATCTAGCCTGTGTGCCTCAGGCCTGTGTTAAAAAAACACACACACACACACACACACACACACACACACACACAGAGGAAAGGAGGCATACACTCACTCTGTCTGACCCACCACCCCATAAATACATAGTGACATAGTCCAGGTGGACATAACACTCATAAACACAAACACAACCATAGTACAACACTATAATGTAAACCAACAGACCTTAGACAGAGCAGAAGCAATATTACATTTACAGAACAATTATTCAATATTACTTATGAGTGATGGGTCAAGACAGTCCAATATTAATATTAAAGCTAAAAAAATTACAATTAGTCACACTCACTAAACGATTATTTGCAATTTTTAGTTATAGCTTTAATTATATGAATAATAATAATAATAAATATAAACTGTAAATTAATATTAAATTGATTAGTTGCTATTTTAGTTATAGCTTTAAAAATAAAAATGTAACAATTATATCATAATTTATATGTGTGTGTGTGTATATATATATATATATATATATATATATATATATTTAAATGAATAGACAATTTTAGATTTTATACAACACACACAGATACTATACTATTATGTTCTAACTATATATATATAGAGAGAGAGAGATAAAATAATAGTGTATATAGATAGATAGATAGATAGACAGACAGCTAGATAGATATTTAGATAAACTATTTTGTATTAATTTTCTCAAAACTACAAATTCTGCTATATTATAAACATCTGAAATGAGCATCTGTTCAAAACAGTTTTCCAATGATAAGCTGCTAGTAAGAAGATTAATAATCATTAATATATGTGATTTTTTTCAAATCTGTGTATAATGCACAAATGGAAGTATTCATTACTCTAGAAATATACATAAGGTTAATTAGTATGTATGCACAGATAAAAATGACAGTCATCCTCTCATGTGCAATCTGAGGTACTGATACTGGGATAGAGGTCAGAGGTTATAAAGGTCCCTGTGAATCTAATTCCACCACAGGGCTTTAGATACTGCCTTTAACTGCAGTGTGTGTGTGTGTGTTTATGGTACAGGACTCGCAGACAGCAAGTTTCATAGTTGTGCATGAAGAGTTTTGCAACTCTAAAAAGCACCATTACACGCAAGAATTCAACGGATGGACTGGTCAAAAGGGCCTTGTTGCAAAGTTAAATTTAGTGATTAGCTAAATGGATTAAACAGAGTCAGGGTCTAATTTGATTGGATCCTATGCTTAAATACAGTGCTGGAGAGTACGCTACTAACTTGACTACACTTTCCAGAAAAATACAGATTCTATAGTGTTCATGTTATGTTCTAGTTTTTCTAGCATCATTTCTCCAGTCTTCAGTGTCACACAGAAATCATTCTAATATTCTGATTTGCATCTCAAGGAACATTCATTACTATCAGTGTTGAAAACAGTTACTGCTTTGTATTTCTGTGAAAACTGTGATGCAGTTATTTACGATTCCTTACTTTGTTTGAAACATTATAAACGTTTTTACTGTCACTTTTGATCAATTTAATGCATCCTTTATGAATAAAAGCATTAATTTAAGTAATTAAGTACCTCAAAATCTCACTGACCCCAAACTGTTGAATTTGAACAGCACACTACATTTTCAAAAATCTAAACTCAGTTTAAATCAAGCTCATGTGCACACGTGTTTCCTTGCATTTTATTGTAAGCACAGCTGAAATCTGTATGAATGCATGCAACTGTGCTTCCTACCCCAGCTGTTTGGCTGTTTTTGGCCCCTCCGGCGGAGGCGGAGCTTACATGCACAACACACAAGGGGTGGAGCTGTAACGAGTCCAGACACCACCCATACCATAACTCCAGGTGAAGATATCAGAAAAGTGTGCAGGGTTAGAGATAAAACGACTATGTACTTCATCCTTTGCATTTCTTTTTACAC
>JAFVLL020041535.1:119362-140445 GCA_021397915.2 Tor tambroides | reverse complement strand
TCAGTATCACTCCACGATCTCCTGGACCTGTAAGACAGACCCATCTTCTCATCTGCACCCTTACACTCCGAAGTATCAACATTCCAGTAACTCACCTGTTACCTGCTGAACTTATCTTGCTGTCAAATAAACTTAACCATTTACCGTCTTCCTCTGTGTCTGGGAGTCCTTCCGTTACAGTTGTTTTGTTGTTCAATGATGTAATCTCGCATGAGCAATTTAAAAAATGGGTTAAGGCCAGAAGAGATACAACTGCTGCTACTGGGAATGCGCACATCAATATAGCGTAATTTTTATCACAATGTATGACAATAATTACTGTTTTTGCATTATTGTAAAGAGGTAGGTTTAGGGTTGGGTTAGGTGTAGACGTTTATAAAACGCAATTTAATTTATTCTTAGCTTCCGGTTGTATCCCTTCTAGCCACAACCTTGAAAATGAGCAAAATCTGTTTGCAGAACCCAATTAACCAATTCCTACTAGAATGGCAATTATTGGAATCAATTTCCAGCTGATGAATGATTCAAACATTGACAGTCAATCAGAATCCATCCTACTTTAAAGCACAAGCATTTAAAGTGACAGCACGCATATAATTAACATAACGTTATGGTGGACACTAATATAGTCATCGCTGTAATTCCTGGTGTGAACAAGTCTTCTTGTCAAGTGCAGGAGTGTGTGTGTGAGTGCAGCTGTGTCTGAGGAGCGCCCAGCGCTCAGTAAATGGGTTCTGCTTACTTTGGCAGTCGCCCAGTCCATCTGTGTTGCCCTGTTCCACGTCCTGCTCGAACGGCCATCTGCGCGCGCACACACACACACACACACGCAGTGAGCAAGTGACTTCAACACCTCCTTTTCACACTCACTGACTTCAATCTCAAGTACATTTTCAAACAATATTAATAAATGTTTGAGTGAATCAATGTGTCGTTCAAACAATATCATGAGAAAATGAAGCAGAAAACAGGATTGTAAATGTGACGTGAATATTAATAAAAACACAGATGTTTATTTCTGAAGTTTCACTGATGCTGGTTGGATTGTGACGAAGAGCGGCCCGTTATCATTCAACCCTCGACCATCCAGCGAGAGATTCATCATCTCACAGATGAGAGAAATACATTGCAATAAAACCACTGATGAGAATGAAACCGAGCTCAGATGAGATCTGAACCTCATGAAGAACCATGAGAACACCTCAAACACACATGAACAGAGCTCAGATAAGAAACACTGAGATGCTGTTTTACAGGCTGGCTGTTTCTATAACACCAAAAAGAAGGACACTTTGCAGGATTCATGAAGCCAGAATAAAAACTGAAAAATAATCCTAAACCAGTTACCAATCAAATTAATTAGATTTCAACAAAATCCGTCTTTGACTGTTTAATGCAGCTCAGAGATGCCATGAATGCATTTACGCTGCAACTACAATTACGTAATGTTAGGAGATTAATGTGTTAAATATAAAATATACTGAATATAAAACAATTAAATGATACTTTGAATATGAAACTAAAACCACCAGTAGGTGTGGAGATAAGTGTTAATGAGTTGGTCATTGATTCACTGATTTGTTCAAAACAGCTGATACATTCAGGAAGGAAACAAGTGTCTTGCTGATTTTGGAATGGTGCACTAGCATACTACTCTTACTACTTATGCCACAGAAAGATGTAAAAAATTGTAAGATTAGTATACTAGTATGCAGTTCTGAATTTAGCAACTGCCTTTATGGATGGCTTATTAAATCAATGACTCCCTCAATTCATTCAAAAACACTGAATCATTCAGGAACGAAACACCAATGTGTTAATCTGGGAGCAAAACAGTCCATTATGACAATACTGTCTAAAATGTACATTACTTCATATAAACTTGAACATAACATTTTTTATGATTATACCATTGTATAAAGCATAAGACAAATGAGCAGACATGGTATTTCAAAACCAGACTGTCCAATTTAAAACCGGATGGATGGCCACCCTACTTCTTTCTCAGGGTCCATTTCATAAAAAGCTTCTTCTGAAACGACGGGGAAAGCATCAAGTCAAAAGCCTTTGAATTGCAGACACAGATCGTATCCCATAATCGTTCACTTTAGAGAAATTGCACAAGCCGGTCTCACATAACCTCCATACAGCTCACTTTCTGAAGAGGAAAACTCAATCAGAACAGAAATAATAATAACAGCGTATAAAATGTGCGCTGATGAGCTCACGTGACGACGGCAGCGGAAACATGCTGTGTATTCAATACGCTATATTAATAAAGAGATGAGTTATGGAGGCTTTCTGGGGTCAAACGCTTTTTTCCAGATGAGAAACTCCAGCAGCTCAAACCACAAAGTGAGGGAAAACTGACATCAGCGCTTGGCATGCACCATCTATAATTACAGACTGAGAATGAGCCGCTTACTTTGGGTCAGATGGCATTTCTTTACATGCGCCCTCTGACACCCAGCCGCAGTACGGGTCCCTGGAGGCGATACAGGACCTGAGAGAGACACACATGAGGGATTAATGTGGAGAAAGGCCAGTGGTCTGTATGAACAGCTCAAATAGAGGGAAAGCATACACACTTTTTGCACTTCCCATGACGTTCGCAGCGGGACAGCGGGACTTTGACCACGCATGAGGTGAAGGCCACGAACAGAGAGTGACTCCTGCTGTCGATCTGCATGCTGATGATGCGCTTGTCCTCCACACCATCAATGCTGCACCTGAACACCACCACAGATTCACATCAGATTCACACCAGATCACTCGACAGACTCACATCAGATCATTCAACAGTTTCACATCAGATCACTTGACAGATTCACATCAGATCATTCAACAGATTCATATCAGATCACTCGACAGATTCACAGCAGATCACTCGACAGATTCACATCAGATCATTCAACATATTCACATCAGATCACTCAACAGATTCACATCAGATCATTCAACAGATTCATATCAGATCACTCGAAAGATTCACAGCAGATCACTCGACAGATTCACATCAGATCATTCAACAGTTTCACATCAGATCACTCAACAAATTCACATCAGATCATTCAACAGATTCATATCAGATCACTCGAAAGATTCACAGCAGATCACTCGACAGATTCACATCAGATCATTCAACATATTCACATCAGATCATTCAACAGATTCATATCAGATCACTCGAAAGATTCACAGCAGATCATTCAACAGATTCACATCAGATCATTCAACAGATTCATATCAGATCATTCAACAGATTCATATCAGATCACTCGACAGATTCACATCAGATCATTCAACAGATTCACATCAGATCATTCAACAGATTCACATCAGATCATTCAACAGATTCATATCAGATCACTCAGCATTCAGGCAGATCACCTACAGATTCACATCAGATCATTCAATGATCATCAGATCATTCAACAGATTCACATCGGATCATTCAACAGATTTGCTATCAGATCACTCGACAGATCTAGCAGATCATTCAACAGGATTCATCAGATCATTCAACAGATTCATCAGATCATTCAACAGACTACATCAGATCACTCACAGATTCACAGCAGATCACCTCGTGGGACAGACCACATCATAAGTCATTCAACAGATTCACATCAGATCACTCGACAGATTCACATCAGATCATTCAACAGTTTCACATCAGATCATTCAACAGATTCACATCAGATCATTCAACAGATTCATATCAGATCATTCAACAGATTCATATCAGATCACTCGAAAGATTCACAGCAGATCACTCGACAGATTCACATCAGATCATTCAACATATTCACATCAGATCATTCAACAGATTCACGCAGATCACTCGACAGATTCATATCAGATCATTCAACAGATTCATGTCAAATCACTCGACAGATTCACATCAGGTAATTCAACAGATTCACACATGATCACTCGACAGATTCATACTAGATCACTCGACAGATTCACACATGATCACTCGACAGATTCACACCTGATCACTCGACAGATTCACACCAGATCACTCATCAGATTCACATCAGATAATTCAACAGATTCACGTCAGATCACTCGACAGATTCACACCAGATAATTCCACAATCACACCTGATCACTCGACAGATTCACATCAGGTTACGTCAGACAATTCAACAGATTCACATCAGATAATTCAACAGATTCATGTCAGATCACTTGACAGATTCACATCTGATCGCTCGACAGATTCACACCAGATCACTTGACAGATTCACACCTGATCGCTCGACAGATTCACACCAGATCACTTGACAGATTCACATCTAATTGCTCGACAGATTCACATCAGGTTACGTCAGATCATTGAACAGAATCACACCTGATCACTCGACAGATTCACACCAGATCACTCGTCAGATTCACATCAGATCACTCGTCAGATTCACACCTGATTGCTCCACAGTGCTCGACAGATTCACACCTGATCACTCAACAGATTCACATCAGGTTACATCAGATCACGTCAGATCATTGAACAGAATCACACCTGATCACTAGTCAGATTCACATCAGATCACTTGTCAGATTCAGACCTGATTGCTCGACAGTGCTTGACAGATTCACACCAGATCACTTGACAGATTCACACCAGATCGCTCGACAGATTCACACCTGATCGCTCGACAGATTCACACCAGATCGCTTGACAGATTCACACCTGATCGTTCGACAGATTCACACCTGATTGCTTGACAGATTCACACCAGATCGCTCGACAGATTCACACCTGATCGCTCGACAGATTCACACCAGATCGCTTGACAGATTCACACCTGATCGTTCGACAGATTCACACCTGATCGTTCGACAGATTCACACCTGATTGCTTGACAGATTCTCATCAGGTTACGTCAGATCATTGAACAGAATCACACCTGATCACTCGTCAGATTCACACCTGATTGCTCCACAGTGCTCGACAGATTCACACCAGATCACGACAGATTCACATCAGTTTACGTCAGATCACGTCAGATCATTCAACAGAATCACACCTGATCACTCGACAGATTCACACCAGATCACTCGACAGATTCACACCAGATCACTCGTCAGATTCACACCAGATCGCTCGTCAGATTCACACCAGATCGCTCGACAGATTCACATCAGTTTACGTCAGATCACTTCAGATCATTCAACAGAATCACACCTGATCACTCGACAGATTCACACCTGATCACTCGACAGATTCACACCAGATCACTCGACAGATTCACACCAGATCGCTTGACAGATTCACACCAGATCGCTTGACAGATTCACATCAGGTTACGTCAGATCATTCAACAGAATAACACCTGATCACTCGTCAGATTCACACAATTCATAAAATTGTAATAAATCCTATAAATGTTTTTTTTTTACTGTAGACATCTGCTTCATGTGGAAAGTTTCTTCTTGCCTTGCATACAGTTATGCTAATAACCAAAGCTTGTTATTATTCATAAATGTATATTTATGATCATTGTAAATAAAACGCAAGCATCTCCCCAATATTCAAGCAATAATCCAGTATATTGTTTTGAACATGGTAAATCACAGTAATGTGGTTCTGCTGTTGCTTTAATATAAAAAATCCTCTCTGCAGTTTTCCTCTTCTCCAGTTTTCTTCCTCATCCAGTTCTCTCGCAAACCTGGCGTTATGCATTAAACATATTGTTAGCTCTTAGACAAATTGCTTTGTTCCTCTTTTGTAAGTCGCTTTGGATAAAAGCATCTTCTAAATGCATGAATGTAAAATGCTAATAAAGCAGCTAAACATTTTAGCGTGGAGGTTAAATGCAGCATTGCTGTCCTCAAAAAGCCTGGTGGGCAGCATTTGCCTGTTTATTCCTCTGTGACGTGGCCGTCAGCACATATTAACCAGACTCTCTGTTTGCTTTAATCATTCACCGAGGCCTGGCGGTCCAAACCAGCAGCGCTCTTTAATTTACTAACCACGCGCTGTAACCTGATAAACGGGTGTAAATGACAGAGCGGCTTGTCCTAATGGAATACACACTTCTCTGTGTTGTAGACGCTCAGCTCCTCCAGAAACAGGCTGTCGTTCAGGAAGCCGCTCCGCATCTTGGCCAGAAACTTCAGCACAATTCCTCGCTCCGATCCCAGGAAAACCACGGTGTGGTTGCGATGAGGGCCGGCGGCGTTATCCACGGCTATACGTGTCAGACGGTATCTGCCAGAGAGACAGAATACAAGTTACAATGCAGTCTTAATTTCATTCATGAAAACTATGACTATGAACGAAGACGAGACTGACATCACTAAACATTGTGACTATCAACATGCATTGTCTTTGATGAAAAAAACAAGACTAAAATTTTAAAAAATAAAAAACTCTCTTTATCCAAAATTTCTCTATTTTCTTCAGCAAAAAAGAAAAAGAGTAGAAAAAAATCTCATCCTCCACATGTTTTCATGCTTTGTGTTGACAGATGCCAAATTCTCAAACGACAACAATCATAATCAGTAATTGCCATTATAATTTTGAGGAAAACAATTGGTGCAAAAAAATCAAAACATTGAGAAAATCGCCTTTAAAGTTGTCCAAACGAAGTTCTTAGCAATGCATATTACTAATCAAAAATTAAGTTTTGATATCTTTACAGTAGGAAATTTACAAAATATCTTCATGGAACATGTTTTTTACTTAATATCCTAATGATTTTTGGCATAAAAGAAAAATCGATAATTTTGACCCATACAATGGGTTACAAATGGGACATATTGTTGTCTATTTCTACAAATATACCTGTGCAACTTATGACTGCTTTTGTGCTCCATGGTCACAAATATGATGAAAACTAAAAAGGACATTCGACACAGGACTAAGACTAGATTAAAATGACTGACAAAAAGAACACTATTACAATGAAATTTCCATTGGTTTTCCGACTCTCGCTAAAAGAATTAAAGCGCGTTATCTGGCAACTGCCGTTCCAATTAGCAGCTCATCTCAGTGTTAATCAAATGTATGTATAATTTCCAAATCCATATGCAAATACATTTTCAGGGTGATTAAAACTGGCAAGATGGAAATAAGACGACAAATAAATTAGACACGTTTTTTTCATCTTTCCAAATCTGTGGAGTCTTTGAAGCTGAGAGAAACGGATACAGCTTCTTCAGCAAATGTGTTTTCAATAACTGGGTTTTACTGGGGCAAATTTACACAAACCCAAATGAACAAACTTATCAGACTGAAAGCAGACGCTGTTTCAAAGAGTCTCGTTCTGCTAGAACAGATAATTCTCCCATAATCCACTTCATTATAGGAAGACAGATGGCAGTCTTTTGCTTTTTAGAGAGAAACATCATCTTTCCTTCAGGGTCGAGCTGATATAATATAATGACTCATGAAATATCTCCAGATACTCATGAATCGCTCAGGCTTGGTGTCTGAATCGCATGCAAATGACTCGATTCATCCACGAAAAGATGATGGACTCAATCCATATTTGCATGACAATAATCTCCACGCATAATTCACGTCTTAGAAGGACCTCTGACCCGACTCGACTCACCGAACCATCGTCTTGAGGAACCACGGGCGATTGGCGATGGAAGGAACGGCCTCGTCCATCAGCGGGTGAAGCTTGATGAAGTTCAGCGTTTCATCTGGAAACTCGTTGGACACTTTGAATTTCTCTCCGGAGGAAGATCCTGCGCAGACGCCCGGCCTGAAGACGACAGCGGTGATCATCAAACATCTCTATCTACTGCATCAGTGATATGAACAACACAGACCTGACCAACTAATGCCATAATCACATGACAGTGAGCCTAAATCACTGTGATGAATATGTTGCCTTGAATTGAATGGTTAAATAACTGTAATGAATCTCAGCTGCCTGCCTGCGATAAATATGTTGAATGAAGGAAGGTTTATGGGTCTGTGCTGCTGCTGCTGAATGGGAAATGCATTGCTTCATTCCCGCACAGAGGAAACAGAATTACACTGAGACGCGGTTGGCATGGCCGCTCTCATTAACACTTGACCTCGTTTCACACAAACACATAATTTTATGTTAATCAGCGCAGGCGATAGTCCCGCCGTTCAGGACACAAAGACGAGCCATATGGAAGCAGACCTTCGCTTTGTAAAAACGGTCCAGTGAGACAATTTAATCAGCTGCTGCATCTGGAGAATCAGGTTTACGTGCTTGTGTGTGCATAACACAGACAAATACATCAAAATAAAATAATGTATAAAATATTAAAAAAAATAAAAATGCAAAATAAAAATAAATTTAAATTAAAATGTAATTTTATTAGTTTATTTATTATAAAAAAATAAATTAAATAAAATCTGACTTAAATCATTTTAAGACTACACGTGAATGCACGTATTAATGTTGATTATCCCAGAACACGTTAAATAGTTGATTCTGATTGGTTGTCAGACGTTATAGGATGCTTCTATAAGTCAGAGTAGAATTTTAGGTTTGCTGACCGCATTATGGTTTCATAACTAGTTATGCTGGTTTGAGCTGAAAGATACTACAGGTGAACAGGGTAAAAATGTAACTAATGGATCTTTCAATCCTTCCCCATTTGATCAATCATAGTACATTGACAATTGTTTTGTTTTACAAGTTTTCTTAAATGTTATGTTTAAATATGCAAATTATCATTGTCTAATTTAATATACAGGCATTATCTAATTTAATATACACTGATTTTCATACAATATTGGATAAAGTCAGGTTCATAATTCTTGTCTGATTTTGTTGTCATATTAAAGGTTTTTCTAGAAGGGATTCTGGATTTCTCTTTTTATCACTCCATGAATCAGAAAATACTGTCAACAGACAGAAAACAAACATTTTCACCATGTTTTTATGAGTAAAATGTTGTAGAAATCAGTGTGAATGAAATAAGAACAAACCTTCAGAGTACAGAGAGGAATAAAACTGTAAAGACTGCTGTTTGTAAGAGAAAAAAACTCTTTAAAGATACGGATTGTGATTGAAATCTGCAGATTCAAATAGATAAAGTGCAATAAAATAAACACTTAAATGTGTGTTTTGCATGTTTTCTTTCCTCTAGACTGAAAGAAGACATGATATGGAAGCAAAATAGACCTCAAAACTGACCAGTGCATAAACACTGGTTTGGTCTGCAGTGTCTCGCCGGTGAACGAGGAGAATGACTGAGAGCTGGACTGTCAATGGAAGCGTGTGGGACAGATACCTGGGTCTGGGCACCTTCTCCTCTGGGACGGGCGTCCAGGTGGAATCGGGCGACTTCTGCTCTTTGAAGCGTCCGGTGAAGGCCCCCGCGATCTCCGCCATGTCATACGCGCAGACGGCCGATCCCGGGATACTGTAACACACATTCATCACGGAGACATGCTTTCAGCAAAATAACAAAACTGTGAATCACTCCGGCTCGGACACGAGCGGCACACAAGGGCCGGATTGTGATTGTATGAACTGTGAATCTGAGTGAGACAGAAGCTCTGACTAACAGGGTCATTGTGTGTCGCCTTCCCATCAACATGAGTTCATTCACGGGAATCTGCTGGATCTCAATGCTGATAAACCAGGTCTTATCCAGCGTTGCCAATTTAGCTATTTTGTAGCTAGATTTAGCGACTTCCCCATCCCTTTTGAGACTTTTTTCAAAAGTTTAAGGACAAATATAGCAACTTCTTGGACAAACCTTATCTAATTTCTCATCTTGCCCACTGATCTATATTCATCAGTGAATTTGCCATTATGATGACATCTAGTGACATTTAGCTACCAGTTTGAGCTACTTTCAATTGAAAGCAGTTGGCAACACTGGTCTTATCTGCTGTTATCTGTACTAGAGCTGTCAGAATGGCTGAAAAAATAAATTTGAAATTTGTACTTAAATATTATCAATATTCAAATTTTAAAGGCATAATTTCAATTAGGGGGGAAAAAAACGCTTTTGGTTTCTCTCCTGAGGCCACAAGAAGGTGCACTGAGCAAAAAAATTACTAATGCATGCTTATTAAAGCAATAAAATAACATGACTATCTGTGAAAAAAGTGCATGTTTAAAATAATGCTTTTAAGTTGCTTAAACAATTAGAAACAAAACAGCATCATGTACGTATGTATAGTTTAATACAAAGGACCGAAAACCAATCACAAAGAGTACCTTTTTCATTTAAAAACATGACATGCAGTGGGATGGGGAAAAACCGCCGTAAATTCTCAAGACATGTTTTTTTAAAAGTTTGAATTGTACATTAATTTTGCATGCTTTCTAAACATGCGCTGTCTTGAGCGAGACGCGAGTGCAACGCTGATAGATGTCCCTACAGAAAATGCGATAAATGTGTGTTCTGTGTGAATGGCTTGGTTTCAGTTTTGCCGTAAACAATATTTTGAATGAACAACGCAGCAGCACCGCGTCCACTGGGTAGGCTAAAAAAAAGCATTAAAATGCAATGACACCTACATCGTCATCGCATCTTGTGTGCCACTGATAAGGCAGCCTGACGCACACCTAAACTTCGAATGCAAAATGTGGAATTTTATTTTAAATTTGATGATATATATTCGAAATTCTAATTTGTTTTGACAGCCCTAATTCTGTACCTGTTGTACGGCGTGGAGAAGGTGGCCATGACCACGTCCCGGCCGCTGATGTGGATGACGTTGGTGACGGCCTGCAGGATGTTGAAGTAGAAGTGCGAGTCTCCAGGGATGGAGCAGTTGAGGCGCGTCTTCAGGAAAGACGTCCACTGTTTCTCCAGCACTCGCTGAGAGCCGCCGCGGTCGTTCTTACACACGCGAGCCACTCGCGGAAACATCACCTGATCGGAGAGACATTAAACAGACCTGACATTTGCATCATGCTCTCAAAAACACTAGAAATGCTTCAGGAGAATTAAACTGAGCCTGGATTTGGCATTTCTGTCCCTGATGGAGTTTAGGTTTCTTGTTCCTGTTGCTTTTGGCTTGATTAATTTGATTTTAAAGACCATTTCACTTTATTTTGATGGTCTCTTAAACACATTGTTGACTTTAAGTAATATTGCACCTACAAATCTACCGCCTCTCATTAGAGCGTTAGTAGAGTATTAGTAGACTGGTAGGGTTAGGATAAGTTGACATGTACTTGCAAAGTTACTTATAGTCAGTAGAATGTCTGTTGGGACACTATCACAATAAAGAGTTAGCAGGTATTAAGCAAACAGTCTACTAGCACTCTAATGAGAGTTAGTTGACATGTATGTGCAAAGTTACTTATAGTCAACAGAATACTCAAAAAGAGACCATCAAAATAAAGTGTTACAACAATTAATTCTCATTTTGATGATTCTTAAATCCCAAGAAGTTGATGTACGTTGATGTGTGAATAAAACACTATTTGTAACTCCTGCCATCCAATAATCAGACAAATCTTTGTGCTTTGTTACTTTTGATATGAAACAAAGTATCAGCTTTCAAATTCTGTCAGTTTTATCACTAAATCCAATCAGTAATGTGTTTTTGTGGCTCTTTTGCTGACAGATCACCGGTAATCTCTTCCTCTTTACTACTAGTTACAGCAGCAAATAAACACGAACGAACATCAGACGAATCAGAACAACTCACTCAAATGAATCATGAATCATGTGATCAATCAATCAGTGATTCAACCGCAGAAAGATGCCAATAAAACAGCTTGAGATCAATAATGTCACATTTAACATATGACCACAAACTCCATAAACAGCTAGAAAAAATAACTCTAGAATGGAGCATTTTGATAAATATATGCACTATATTACATATTCATTATATTTATACTAAACCTGTTGTCTTCAATATGTAATGTACTGTATTTCAACAACAAACTGCAGTAGAAACATAATTCTATCATTAAAATGTTATTATAATACAGGTTTACTATAGAAACTGCCTTATGTACAATTTAAAATTTTATGAATGACTTTAATATAGCAATGCACCAACTGACAGGGTTTATTGTACTTTACAGGATTAGTCGAGAGAGATTTTTTCCTTGATAAAAATTGACATGTACTGGACCTGATTGCCTATATATCCAAATGCAAACTGCAAGCTTGTGAAAAAAAACAAATCATAAAATTTGTTTCAATACCCAGCCCTAATTAATAGTTAGGAATATTGTTGATCTGAATGCATTGCCACTATCAGATGGGAAAACTTGATCTGAACTGATCTGAATATTGACTCTATTGTCTGCTGTAGAACTGCTTTACAGCTGAAATCAATTTTGTTTCGCAACTGATGAATTTTACAGTTACTGAACTGATCTGATTTGAATAATGACTTGTGCTGTTTTACAGCTGAAATTTGAACTGGTTTCATATTTGATGAAGTTTGAATCATTGATTCTGTATTGTATAAAGCGCTATAGAAACAAATGTGACTTGACATATTCTTCCTGCTGACGGCGCTGTCATAGATTCTGCTGTAATTTGAGCTGTTAGTGTGGAGTACGAGGGTCGCGTCAGGCTGCTGTAATTACAGTAATCTGGCAGGTTGGTCTGTACGGTAACTGGAGAAGCTCATATTCACCGGAGACGCTCAGGCTGTAATTACTCCTCTTTGAATCAGAGCGCTGAAGCCTCTCAAATCTCATGTCTTCTGCCTTTGAACTCACAACAATGAGCTTTTGTTTGCTTATAGCACTCACAGACCAGGAAGTGAATTCTGGACCTAAAGCTATTTAAGGCTCGTCGTTGGGATAGCAGACAATGTTTGTGTTATTTTTAGTACCTGCATCCTGACGGGCCGCGCCTGAGATCTCTTAAAAACCCTCACATACTTCATACGCCTACTTCCTGTCACTTCCTGTCTGCGGCGCTGAAGCAGGAAAACACGCTAGATGTTTTTCCCATACCTTCCCCATGCTGTTGTACTCCATGGCGATTTCCCGAAAGAAGAAGTAGATGAACTCGCCGTAATTGACAGCCTGGACGAAATACGGCTCTGAAATCAACAAGAGCAACTGTGAGCCCAAACATCAAAACATGAATTCAAATCATAGCATATTGTGATGAGCTTGTCTCAGTGATGTCCGTCGCTCATTAGACACGATTAATGCTCTCTGCAGTGCTGGGGGTAAAGCATTACAAGTAACGTGAGTTACGTAATCAGATTACTTTTTTAAAAGTAACTAGTAAAGTAATGCATTACTTTTTAATTTATAAGGAAATATCCGAGTTACTTTTTTAAAAAAGTAACACCAGTTACTGTTTCTGATGTATTGAGTGACCGCTCTGGGGTTGCCATGTTGAGAGAAATCAGGAGTAAGTGCAGAGCGTTGTGTGTGAACATGATCTTACTGTAGTTCTAGACTAAATATCAACATTATTTACTCATCTCACCTGCACAAAAACACATTCAGTATTCCTCAGCAATTAAATGCTAAATAAGACTAATATCATTTATGTATTTAATCCCGTTTTATTAACCAATGTCACCTTCAATGATCCAATTCAACAATACTAATCAAAAATGACACATTTGTGTTTAATTTTAGTTATTGCTGAATAGTGTTGAACTTTCTTCTCCTGCGTCATATTCTTCGTGTGATTAGTTTGAGCGGTGCCCTCTACTGTACAGACGTGAATTTACATTTCCTTCAGCCTGAGCCGGATTCACTTCACTTCTGGTGTGAAAGGGCTTTTACATTTGTAGAAGTTTTTATATTAAAAACAAACAAGCAAGCCCTGCCCAGATTTAAAAAGTAACTCAAATGTAACGTATTGCATCACTTTCCATAAAAAGTAACTAAGTAACGCAATATTGTAACGCATTACTTTTAAAAGTAACTTTCCAACACTGGCTCTCCGACGGGATTAACGCTGAGGTGACGGCAGGTCATGGTAAAATCAGCTCACCTTTCAGCCATTTGGAGTCATGTTTGACCGTCCGGAGGGTTGGACTGTCGCCCAGACTGCGGTAGATGACCGCATCGATCGCCAGGAAGTCTGTGACCGTGGCCGAGTACAACTTCCCATCTACAGCAGAAAACAACAATGTTTAAACACTTCACAATCAATCCAACAACTACACAAATGACACAAACAACCTCAACTACAGATATACTGTATACTCTGTGGTTAGCAGATAAAGAATCACAAATTTTAGCACATTTATTTACATAAATTTATTATATATATATATATATATATATATATATATATATAGTTAAGTGCTGTCAAACAATTAATTGCGATTAATCGCATCCAAAATAAAAGTTTTTGTTTACATAATATATGAGTATGTACTGTGTATATTTATTATGGATATATATAAATACAAACACATGCATGTATATATTTAAGAAAAATATGTTATGTTTATATATTAAATATATTTATATATAATATAAAATATAATAATATAAATATATAAATGTATAAACATGTAAATATTTTCAAAATATATACTGTATGTGTGTATTTATATATACATAATAAATAAACAGTACATATACATATATTATGTAAACAAAAACTTTTATTTTGGATGCGATTAATCGCGATTAATCGTTTGACAGCACTAATATATATTAGAGTTATATAAAGGTACATGTATTAAGACATACTGGCTTCAGAAAATAGCATATTGATATTAAATACAACCGAAGCATTTGATAAATTTCATTAATTTTCATTATATGGTTTATATTTTATCCACCAATTTATTATAATATCTCTAATTCTCATTTTGAATTTACATATTTATAATTCATTCCCTGCTGTAAACATGGCAAAAATACTGTTGGTTTGTTAATAACTAAGCAGATAAACATTAGTTTTAAAATGTATATTTTTAAAAAGGCAGATTTACACAAAAATGATCTAGAGGGATAAGCTTATGAGGAAATCGCCTATAAAGATTAATATCACATTAATATTAATTATAAACCACAGGCTGCATTTAATTGTTGATATTATATCCACCAATGTACTGTAATATCTAATTATGTAATTAAGAAATATATATATATTTATGAATTTATTTATAATTCACTACATTCCCGACCCTATTTTATGCCTTTTTTTTTAATCACTTTCCTAGTTTTCCTGAAAATTTGCTGCAGGATTTACTCAGAAGCAATTTTCACTTAGAAACTGCACAGATAATTACAAAGCAACAGCAAGCAACACATTAAACATGTCATTTTGAAGTAGAAAGACTGGAATAGTATTTTCTTGTTTTTAACTTCTAATCAGCATTTTTTGCAGCGTATCATGGCGTTATTTTAGCCGCTGGGAAGGCAGAAGTTTCTCTGGCCTGCGACTGGAAGGTTTTACGGCTCTAATTGAGGAATGAGTCATGCGGGTTTTCCATCTTCACGGTTATTTTTGCTGCTGTATTTCGGGGAGGGACTCCCAGAGACGCTCTCTAACCGCAGCACAATAGTTTCATGTGTTTCCAGAGCGGCCGCACACCAGCCGCTGCCAGAAAACGCTCTTCCCAGAAACAGGGAGCCACGGCGGGAGCTCCTCGTATTCCCAGCATTCCTCTGACAGACGTTCCTTATGGAAGCGTTTCAGACGTGACGGCGGTGTCTTACCGGCGAACAGGGCCACGTTGGCGTGTTTGGCGTCATACGGGCAGCGCGCCATTCCGCTGATCTCATCGCCCATGGCGTCCAGACTGTCCATCTGCAGGAATGAAGGGAAAGGTCAGAGGTCAGAGGTCAAACCCACCCTAACCTTCAGCGTCTGAGACTCACACACTTGACGGTGTTATTTTTAAAGCTCTCCCTCTCTGAGGCCGCTCGTTTCGCTGGCTATTTCTATCTGGGCGAATCTGAAGAAGGTCAATCAGGAGTCGAGTGCTCACATGTGACGTATCAGGAACCCAATTAACATTCCTCCCAAAATACATTGAAACAAACACGGATCAGGAATGTCACGGTATTCCCGCTGTGCAGCATGACAGCGAGGAAGAGCAGACCAGGAATCTCAGCGAGTAAGAAACCTGTGACAGAATCGATATTAGCGATTACGCCACACAGTTTACATCAGATACAGCGTTTACTTCGATCTCAAACCTTAGATCTTTCCCTTTCCCTTTCAAATCAGATGGATGATGTACGGAGCCGCACATGACAAAGATATATTGAGAATTCATTCCTAAGACTCGACTCGTTCCCTCGTTTGATTAAATCATGGCCTCGCTGTACTAATTTCATTTCCTCGTTTTGATTTAATTAGAGTGAGGGAATGATTTAAACATTTTAAAATGAATGCAACATCTACACAAACAAACAGAAACATCCTCTCAACTACAGAACGACACGCTGTTCTTCTTTTTAAAAAAAGACAAAAATACTGTAGATTGGTCAGCAGATACAGAAGCACAAACATTAACACATTTATTTATTTATTTATTAACTTTAAAAATTTATATTTTATCCAGTATAAACCAGTCTGGACCAGCGCCAGACCACCATAAACTAGTCTGGACCAGTTCAGAGCCAGTATAAACTAGTCTGGACCAGCACCAGTCCACCATAAACTAGTCTGGACCAGTTCAGAGCCAGTATAAACTAGTCTGGACCAGCACCAGTCCACCATAAACTAGTCTGGACCAGTTCAGAGCCAGTATAAACTAGTCTGGACCAGCACCAGTCCACCATAAACCAGTCTGGACCAGTTCAGAGCCAGTGTAAAACATTCTGGATCAGCTCAGAGCCAGTATAAAGCAGTCTATACCAGCATAGAACCAGTGTAAACCAGTCTGGACCAGCACCAGACCACAGTAAAACAGTCTGGACCAGCTCTGAGCCAGTATAAACCATTCTGGACCAGCTCAGAGCCAGTGTAAACCAGTCTGGACCAGCACCAGACCACAATAAACCAGTCTGGACCAGTTCTGAGCCAGTACAAACTAGCCTGGACCAGCACCAGACCACCATAAACCAGTCTTGACCAGTTCAGAACCAGTGTAAAACATTCTGGACCAGTTCAGAGCCAGTATAAAGCAGTCTAGACCAGCACAGAACCAGTGTAAACCAGTCTGGACCAGCACCAGACCACAATAAACCAGTCTGGACCAATTCAGAGCCAGTATAAACCAGTCTGGACCAGTTTAGAACCAGTGTAAAACATTCTGGATCAGCTCAGAGCCAGTATAAACCAGTCTGGACCAGGTCCAGACCACAGTAAAACAGCCAGAAGGAAAGCATGCGCTCCGATCATCTTTGGGATAGTTACGCTCCGCTCCGCCCGGCAACAGCTGATGTAATGGACACCAGCCGTAAATCCAGCAGCTCGGAGCGGGCCGCAGATGGGCTCTCGGGAGGAGGCCGCGGATCCAAGCATCCGTTCAGGAGAACATTTGTACGCTGATGATTAAAGTGGGACGACTTTGGCCCTCAAACAGACGCTGTTTTCAGAGCCGTGGACAGCAGAGCGGACACTACGCCGCTCGAGGGCTTCCAAAGGCCCAGCGTCTGCAGGGGGAATCTGTGAGCGGCTAGTGCTGCTTTTGGCAAACACACTTCAGCATCTCTCTGCTGGACCGAGCCAGTTATTAGACAGCGACGGCTGGCAGAAATCTTCCGGTCATTCTGTGATTCACTGACTGCAGAGCAGCAGATGATGGGGTCAAATTGAGCAAAAACACTGAACGAGACTAAAGCAGCCGCTCAATGTGAAAACAGCAGCGTTTAGAGCCAATACATCACAACAAAAACCAGCCTTTCTCCAGCTCCCTCACAAACACACTGCTGATCTCAAAGCTGAAGAGTGTTGACTATTTCTAAACCGGTTCACCAATCACTGCTCAGAAAACACACAGTCCCAATCTCACACGGACACAGGGATCCTACACGTTTAAGAGCTCAGGGCAAGTTTTAAAAACCCTATCACCAATTCAACAGTGCTGGGGTGAGTTTAGGCCTGCAAAACGATTAGTCGCGATTAATCGATTCAAAATAAAAGTTTATGTTTGCATACTATATGTGTGTGTACGGTGCATATTTATTATGTGTGTGTATATATATATATATATATATATATACACACACACACACACACACACGTATATATTAAGGAAAAATATGTTAGATTTATATGTAAAATATTTATATTTATATAAGTGTTTTCATACAAATACATACAATACATACAAAGTTTCTTTTTAAATATATATATGTATGTGTGTGTATTTATTATATATACACATAATAAATATACACAGTACACACACACTAAAGTATGTAAATATGAACTTTTATTTTGAATCAATTAATCGCGACTAATCGTTTTGCAGCCCTAGGTGAGTTACCTTTAAAAGTAATGCTTTACAATATTGCGTTACCTCATAAAATATAACTAACTGCGTTACTTTTTATAGAAAGTAATACATTGTTACTTGTGTTACTTTTTGTCACCTGGGCTAGGTTTGCTTGTTTGTTTTTTTAATAACAAAAAAAAAAAAGTTATATTTTTAGCAACTATAAAGTTCCTTTCACACCAAAAGTGAAATGAATGTCTCTGTCTCTGCACTCGCTCTGGATTTCTCTCAACATGGCAACACCAGAGCGGTCAGTCAATACATGAGAAACAAAGTGACTGATGTTACTTATCTGAAAAAGTAACTCAGGTATTTCATTGTAAATTTTACTAGTTACTTGAGAAAAGTAATCTGATTAATGCATTACCCCCAACACTGCAACTGAACTGACCAGAGCTGAATTACAACACTGTTATCTTCTGTAGAGCGGATTTATGATGAAGTTTGCAACACTGATTCTGTTCTTTTCTGTGAAGCTTCTTTGAAACAAACTGCACTGTATAAAGCGCTATAGAAACGAATGAGGCTTGACAATGCAACAATATAAAGCAAAAATACTCAGCCAATAAACAGAGAATGCAGCAGCACATCAACACTTTCAGCATCAGTTAAAGCTGCTTTATTCAACAGGTTTAACAGCCATAAACAAGTTGGGAAAAATTAATGTCATGCATGAAATGCTTTTTAAGGCAATGCATAATGCATTATGCACATGAAAGCTAACTTAATTCTCATTTACATCTGACAAAAATGTTTTAAAAAAAAAATTATCACAGCAGAACTGCTATTTAAATTTAACAAAGTAGAATTAAATTTAACTGAAATGTTTAAAAAAAAGGTTTATCAAGACAAACTTTGTGCAAAAATTAATTAATAAAAGAAAAACAAAAATATAGAAACTTATGGGTAATTTATATTATTCAATAAATATAAACAAAATGTAATAATATAGCTACAAGCATTGATTACCAAGATTCAAGCTTTGAGTTAAACATCGTAAGACAAGGTTCTGATTGCAAACGTCTCTGATCTTTCCAGCTAAATAATTCAGATTTCAGACTTTCCTCTCTGTTGTTTAAGATACTTCAGATTTATTCTGGCATTATAAGTGAGAAACACATCTCCAGCTTTCTGATGATCAGTCAGTTTTCGCTCTCTACAAAAATCAACCTAGATATTTTTGATATTCATTTGTTATTCTTTTTCGAAGTGTTCTCTTCTGAATAATAACCTGGATTTAAAAAGAAAAAAGAAGGACATGCATTGAAAAAGCCCCACAGCAACATTGTATCATTCAAAACTCATCTTCATCACTCATCCATCTCTGTCTGACTCTTGAGTATCAAATGTGCAGCACGGCTGAGGTCAGAGGTCAGAGGTCACGCTAACGCTGCAGTCTTACCCTGTAGGTCCGGCAGGACGGGTTAAAGGCGTTGGTTCCGCAGACGAACAGCGAGTCGTCGCTCTGCTGCAGCAGGACCTTGATGAAATTATGGCACTCGTCCTGGAACGACACGAGAAATGAGAAATCATATCATATCTGCTGAATGAAATCCAACGCTTGTTTCTTACTAACTTTGGCTGATGATTCCAAAAATAGTGTCTGTTTTGCTGGAGCATGTCACACTTTCTCACTAAATATGATGCATTTCATAGCATTTTTGCTTTTGCAAGCGTTTGTGCTGTGAATTAGTCTTTTATTCTCCATTAATCACCACAAACACATGATTCCTGTCTGAATCTGAGCCAGATCACAACTGTTTGTTCAAGTCTCAGCCTATTTTCACATGCATGACATTATATTGTGATCCTGATTTCAAGGTCAGAATCATGTCCAGAGACAGAAGAAAATGCAAACATGAGCCAGATGTTTTCTGCTTTTACTGCAACCAAACAGAGACAGAAAATTATAGATGTTGTTGGGAATAAAGAGCTTATTTAATTCTAAACATGTCTGTGTAGATTTTTTTTTTTTTTTTTTTACATTAAATTGAGTATTTAAACATTTTTCTCCACTCCTTTGGAGATTGTAAGTTAAATGATGCATTTTGAATGCTTCTTTATCATTAAAACTGACATTTCTCACATTTGACTTTTTGCTTTGATAAGTTATTAAAGCTGATACAGTACATGTATATCATTTTAAAAACTTGCATTCTTATTCAGAGAAAAAAACGCACATGGAAAGTTTTTTAAATGATATTATTGAACTCAAATGAGGCCTTTTTTGCAAACATGAGCCAGATTTTCAGTGCTTTTATTGCACCCAAACCACCACAAATAATCACAGCTCTTGTGAAGAAAAGCTTATTTATTTACAAATCTGTGTTTATGTAAAGTTCTTTGACATTAAATGGAGTATTTGAACATTTTCCACTTCTTTGCAGCTTGTAAATTAAATGGTACAATTTGCACTTTTGTCATTAAAACCAACATTTTTGTCATTTGGCTGCTTTTGAGATTTTCTTAAATGCATTAAAGCTGATACATAGCCTTTGCAAAAAACTGTACATGGAAAGTTTTTAATTGAATTAACTCTGTATCATCAATTTATTTACAAACTTGTGTTTATGTAAAGTTCTTTGACATTAAATGGAATATTTGAACATTTTCCACTCCTTTGCAGCATATAAATGAAAAAAAAATAAAATTTTTGTTTTTTTGATTTTCTTAATATATATATATATATTTTTTTCTAAAATATATATTTTTATATATATTTTCTTATATATATATAAATATATAAATGCACCTTTTTTAATTTTGCAAA